>PVKH010007328.1:0-20295 GCA_004027955.1 Chaetophractus vellerosus | reverse complement strand
ACCGAGAACTGAACCTGGGACCTCCCATGTGGGAGGTGGGTGCTCAACTGCTTGAGCCACATCTGCTCCTCTCTCATATGTTTTTAACCTCTTTGTCCTTTTGGAATCCTCTGACTTTACAACCCATTACTTTGATCTTCAAATTATCTATTCAGCTATTTAGCCCATTTATTGAGTTTTTCATTTTAGTGACCATAGTGTAATTTCCAAAAGCTTTCTTCCGCATGGTCTGTTCTTTGTTCTTCTCCTTGAAGATATCAATTAAAATAATGTTTAAGTTGACTTCTGTTTGCTGTATGTGGTAGTTTGAAACTGTATGGACCCCAGAAAAGCATGCTCTTAAAGTTAATCCAGTCCTGTGGGTGCCACCCATTGTAAGTAGGATCTTTTGGTGAGCAGCGTCTTAAGGTGTGACCCACCTCATTCAGGATGGGTCTTAATCCTCTTACTGTAATCCTTTCTAAACAGAAAGAATATATAGAGAGAAATTCATGGAAGCAAGAAGTTCAAATCAATGAAACATAGAAGAGAAGGGAGAGACCAGCAGATGCCACCATGTACCTTGCCATGTGGCAGAAATGCTGGGGTCACCTGCAGCAGGTTTTTGGGAAGAAAGCATCATCTTGATGATGCTTTGATTTGGATATTTTCTCAGCCCCAAAACTGTAAGCTTCTTAGCTAATAGATTTCCATTATTAAAGTCAATGCATTTCTTGGTATCTGCTTTGAGCAGCCTAGGAAACCAAAATACTGTATTAAATTTATCTTTTCCTTTAGGCATTAGATTTCTAATTCAGTGCCTCTTTATTCAATCCTATAAGATAGATACAATTCTTACCATTATCCAATTTTATAGATGAGGAAATTTTGGCAGTGAGAAGTCAAATAACTTGTTAAAGATCGTATAGTTTGTAAGCAGCAGAGCTGGAATTCGAACTCAGTCTATTTTCAAAGTCCAGGTTCTTACCCATAATCACAGGCTGGCTCTTATAGAATTAAAAGGCTTAAATAATGCCCATTCCATCTTTAATAAGCCCCCTTACCTCAGCAGAGTTGATTTAAGCCATTCAACAACATATGAACTTAATTTTTAAAATATCTTGGGGCCGGCTCAATAGCCCAGTGGATAGGGCACCAGCATACCACATGGGAGGCCCCGGGCTCGGTTCCCGGGGACCTCTCCTAGCGGGCAGACCGCCTTGAGAATGGCAAGCCGCCATGGGCGGGCCAGAGCTGCCGTGGGCAGGGCAAGAAGCTGCCATGGACAGGGCAAAAGCTGCCACAGGCAGGGCAGGTCGCCTGCGAATGGAGCGCAGCCAGCCACCCGCGAACTGAAAGCCGGCCGTGAATGGAAGCAGAAGCCGCCCACAAGTGGGGAAAGCCATGCCTGCGCAGTGACCAGTCTCGGCGCGTCGCCACAGTGGGGGGGAAGGGAAGATATGTAATAAAATAAATAAATCTAAAAATAAAATAAAATAAAATAAAATAAATAAAACAAAATATCTTGACACTACATCTGTGATGTTTTACTCAACCCCTTCCTCTGTGTTTAAGAACTCCTTGTAATATTTGCTTATTTGAGTAATTTCATTATGAGATTACTTCCTTATATTTCTGTCTTCCTTTCCCTTTGTCTTAGGCCCCGAGAAGCTTTTTAAGGAAAAGATCATAGTTTATTTATACAATAATACCATTTTTCTGAAGACTCCCTGCTTGGTTTGAGAGCCCTGCCAAACTTCTAATCAACCTACTACTTTTTTGCTTATGTCTCTACTTCTCCACAGCACATATTTAGACAGCAAGTAACTCAGAGAACCCAACTCGATTCATATGTACTTTGACAGCATTTCCTAATCCAAAACTTGGCATAACATGTACATGGTATTACCAAAGGATATAAAAATGAGGGCTGTTTTTGGAAATGTGGGACAGATAATTATTGTACATACATCGCAGCGTTTGAGCATTTTTCTCTAGTAACATATGTGACCTTCATTTTTTTTTTTTTAGGATAAGCTCATCCTTCACACTAGAGCACTGTCCTTCACATATACCCATTCTTTCGTCTATACTTTTAGGACATCAGCAGCAGCATAAAAAAGCTCAAGTGAGGGAAGCGGAAGTGGCTCAAGCCAACGGGCACCTCCCTCCAACATGGGAGGTCCCGGATGCAGTTCCCGGTGCCTCCTAAAAAGAAGACGAGCACACAACAAATGGACACAGAGATTAGACAGCAAGCACAAAACAATGAGGGGGGAAGGGAGAAATAAATAAATAAAATAAATCTTTAAAAAAAAAAAAGCTCAAGTGTAATTTTTTACTCTGCAGTAATTCAGTAAATTATCTCACAGGTGATATTTAGGTGCATGAGAAACTTCACCAAGCAAGCAGAAGCCTTGCGACCGGTAAGCTGAGTAAATCTCTCTAGGCAGGAATTCTACTAAAAATTGGTAAGAGAAAATTCCTTTTGACTAATGTAGCAGTTTGGTATTATTTATGAATATCAAAAATAGATATTGGATTTTTTTTTAAAGATTTATTTATTTTATTACATATCTCCCCTTCCCCCCGCTGCGGCGATGTGCCGAGAGTCGTCACTGTGCAGGCACGGCTTTCCCCGCTTGTGGGCGGTCTCTGCATCCATTCACGGGCGGCACTTGATTCAGTTCGCAGGTGGCTGGCTGCGCTCCATCCGTGGGTGACCTGCCCTGCCCGTGGCGGCTCTTGCCCTGTCCGTGGCAGCTTCTTGCCCTGCCCACGGCGGCTCCGGCCCGCCCATGGCGGCTTGCCATTCTCAAGGCGGTCTGCCCGCTAGGAGAGGTCCCCGGGAATCGAACCCAGGGCCTCCCATGTGGTATGCTGGCGCCCTATCCACTGGGCTATTGAGCCAGCCCCAGATATTGGATTATGTTTGTAAACTGGTCTGTTCCTCTGGGCTAGTGATACCCTTAGATTGTATTGAATTCAGAGGTTTCACTTTTACTTGGTTAAATTATGATTAAGGCTTTGATTGGGCCATGTCAGTAGGACATAGAGTCCCTACCCCCTTCGTGGGCGGAGACTCACAGAAAAAACGGCAAGGCAGAGGAGACAGTTGGAGTTTTTAATGCTGGAGCTCCAGGAAGTAAATACATGGAGAAGCAGATATGTGAGGAAAGAGAGAAGGCTCCATTAGACACAGCAGAGGCCCTGGGAAGAGAGATGAGCCATTCGCCTTATAGTTTACAGCTGGCCTTGTGGAGCAAGCAGAGCAGCTGAGCCCAGAGAGAACAAACCCCGGGAGAGAGATGAGACTTATCCCAGCCTACAGTTGATATTGGAAGAAGCTGGAACCATGGAGCCTTAAGAAGAAGAGGAAGCATGAACCCTTGCAGACATTGGCAGCCATATTGCTCCAACACGTGGCAACAGATTTTGGTGAGGGAAGGAACTTACGCTTTATGGCCTGGTAACTGTAAGCTTCTACCCCAAATAAATACCCTTTATAAAAGCCAACAGATTTCCAGTATTTTGCATCAGCACTCTTTGGCTGACTAATACAACTAATGTCTTAATTTCTTAAAGATTTTAAATTAAAAATTTCCTTTAACTATTTATCAATAAAAAGGATTGTTATTCTCTTTTTTCACCAAAACAACTCAGTCCAGAGCCAGAACACATACGTCCATAGGAATGCATTTATTGCTGCTGTTAGTTTGTACGTATATATTGACCCTTCACTCTTTTCAATTCTGCAGCTCTCTCCAGCTTTGTGACTTCTCTAGCAATTTAAGTCAGAGTATATTTAACTGTTCCTATAGTGTGTCAGGAATAAACTCCAAAGACCCTAGTTCAATGGCTAGTGAAATGTTTCCAAATGGAAGAAAATCAGATCAAATCTGCTTTTGCAGAAGGAAAAGGAATAAAGAGCTGCTCAGTCAGCTTATTCTATATTATTTCACTTAGACGATAGAGATCTAAAATCAGAAGGGTTTTCCATTCTTGGCCTGACCCAGACATGCCCCAAACATCAAGCACACTTGGAAGAACTAATGGCCCAGGCTGTTATCATTCAGAGATGCATGTTCATATTTTGCAATATGATATTTGCATAGCCAGAGCTAATAATAGGGAAAACTATATGTTTGCCCATAGATCATTTTACCATCTTCCCCCTAAATGTACCTTCCCAACAAATTCTGTTTCTTTCCTTTGTCCAGGCACCCTGAGGAAGCTCCCTTCCTGCCATGGCCATCCACCTGGGACAGCTCTCAACATAATCTCACCCTTATTCCTCCCTCTGAATAATTTGAAACTATTCGTTTCAGTTGGATTATAGATGCTCCATGAAGGCAAGGATCAGGCCTACCACCATTGAATACCCAGTATTTATACATAATAGGGACTCCGTAAATATTTGTATAATTAATAACCCAAATTCCATTCCCTTTTAAATGAATGGGGGGGGGGTGACTTCCTGGACCATCAAGTTTATCCTTCTAAAAATGGTTTATTTTCCAAGAGTACACTAGGATTCAGTAAGGGTAAAACTTTAATGTAGGAATTTCAAATGCTCAGGCAGTTAGAAGTTCTCTCCAAAGCCCTAGAAGTGGCATCATATAGGCAACCACTTACTTTTGCTTCCAGTAGACCAAGTGTTGAACTCAGTCATTCATCTTTCATTTGTGCTTTATAAACCTACCATTTTTGGAAATGTATTTCCCTGGCATGGTACACTTTTATTAAGTATGTACTGTCCATGTTCAACTGCCAGATTTACTAATTTCATAACTGGACATTTAGAGCTCTTTGCTACATTTCTACTCATATATGTTTGTATATATGTATATAATATTTATTGGACTGTAATGATTGAAGAAAGGAAAGGGAAAGGAAGGGGGAGAAGTAAAAAGAGGGGGAAGGAGGGAGAGTGAGAGGAAAATGGTAATACAATTTAACAGTTGGATTATTTAGATATCAGGTGGAATCGAATTTTTAAAGTAACAAAAGTCATGATGTGGATGTTAGAAGTGAACAGAGAAGGGAGCAAAGAAAAGCAAATTCTTAAAATTACACTATGAATATACTAATTAGGGAGTGCTAAGAAGGCTATAACCTCAAAACACTAACATATGTCAAAAGAGGCATGATTTAGGAAACAGAGCAGTGAAGGGAACAGTGCCCAGGTTTTAGAATCAGACACGACTGTGTTTAAACGTTGGTTCTGCCACTTACTTTAAGTAAGTTCAACTCTGTATCTCATGTTCTCATCTGTAAATTAAGGGTAATTAAAAAAATTGTTTTGAGGTTTACACAAAATGCCATATAAAAAGTGCCTGGATTATAGAAATCATTCAGTAAATAAACTAACATGTTAGTGTTTAATGATTTGGTTGCTTATGAAAAATCAAATGTCAAAAAAAGGGTTAATGAACTTTTTTCCAAAGATGATTACTAAGTACACTACATCCCTACGGAAACACCATTCATCAGAAAACAGAATTTGGCTGTATCAGCCCATGGGATTAATTTCCTGATAGCCCAAACGATGGCTGCAAGATGCAGTTACATCTATGATTTCTGTCCCTGCCCTGCCTTCCAGGACATTTACCAGGAGACTACGTTAGACTTGACTTGGAGTTTTGTGAAGGTAGAAGGGAAAACATTTAGTACTACTCTAATGAGCACATCAAATACTCATTTCTTCTTTACAACAATTCTAGGGGGTAAATATTATGGCCCCCATGTTACAGATGAGGCAGCCTCCTCCTATTGAAGGGAAGTAATTCATCCAAATTATCAGAGCTCCTCAGTGGCAGACAGGGTTCAAATTAGGCCTGACTGCAAAGCCTAGTTTCTTTACAATACATCAAAATGCCGCTGAGAGTCAAACTCAGACAGATGGTCTTCTAGGTTTCAGTGTAACTACAGTTCAGAAAAGAAATAAATGTTTGTGCCAAGTTTAGAGAACAGAGTTTGGTGGATAATGTAATCAAATGATAATGACATTCCAAATTCCATTGTGGTTGTTTCTCTCAGGAAAAATTTAAAGATAATAGTTAAAGAAGAAAAACAATAAAATTGGCATGATGAAACAAACATTGGATTGGTGGCTGTGAAAACCGTATCTAATTCTCTTTTCATTTTGGTCTTGAAAAGTATTTGTGAAACTGCCTATGATAAAGGTTCAAATTCTTTTTTCCAGAGAGCGTTTTTGGTCCCAACAGTCCATTGCTAGATGCAACAGATGTTCCTGCTAAATGACTCATTACTCAAAACTTAGGGAAAGCCTATCGGGAAGAAAGCGTCTTAGCTCTCTTTTGCTGAGCTGCAGATAATCCAAGACATGTATTTTATGTAGAGAGTTTTGTTTTTGTTTTTCTTCCCCAGTTTTTGACTGAAAGATCAGAATGGTGTGTTGCATTCTGTCTTCATTCATGCATAATACAGTCACAGGTCATTCCTAATTCATCTTCTCAGGTAGTATTTATAAAATACCTACCTAGATCCAAAAAAGAAGGCTTAATCTGTGGCTTCCATCAAAACAGCTACAGCCCACAAACGTAAAGTTCCCAATATTGAAAACTTAAAGACCCTTCCATTAGAGACATTCCCAACAGATTTCCCTAGTTCTTTTTCCAGGATGCATAATCTTTGTTATTTTTGCACCAGAAATTGTGTTGACTGAAAATAGTGTGGGCCAGTTCTTCACACTGTGTCTCCTTAAAATCTTAGATTTATTTCAGGGTGATATTAAGGCAACTCGAGGTTGAAGAACAGATGCTTAGATGGATTCTGAGAGTGCTGAAGCAAAGGATGAGCTATTACTCAAAAGGAATGCAACAATACGAACGGCAAGTGTACCATCTTTTGATAATGAGGATGGTAATGATATCAGACATGATTTCTAAAATGCTTACTATGTGCCTGGAAATATACCAAGTACTGTACATAAGGCTTATATAACTTAATACATCCTTTTAAAAGTAGGTCTGATTACTCTCATTTTACAATTTAATAAACTGAGACTTTGGGGATTGTGTAATTCGCCTGAGTTCCCACATTGAGTAACTGACAGAACCAAGATGCAATTCCAACTCCTTGTGACCTCCGAGGTACAGACTCTTAAACGCTATACCATATTTCCTTCCTAAGACTTTAGAATTGGATGTGTGTGTATATGTGTAATTGATATTCTAAACATTGCAACCATACTCACACTCTATGTCTCTTAAAAACAAGTCAAACATCTTCAGAAGGAAAACTTGGCAAAACTGGAGCTTATTTGGTGAGTGAGGCATTAAAACCATTTTTACTGTATTTAGGAATTGTCCATATTAAACTAACCAAAATGATTTGACATTTTCCTCCTTGGTCTAAGCTGTCATTCTTGCCACCTTCTTGGCTTTTTACCAGAACTTATTGAGCTAGAGTATATTTTAAATACTGCTGCAATAATATGTACAACGTTCATTTCACAAACATATTCCGAACTTTTGCCATGTCAGGCATTGTATCAGGCCCTAGGGATTCGTGTGTGAACACTACGCAACCCAAGTAAAGCAAATAATAGTTGTCAAAGTGCAGAGCATGCTCTAAAAGCCAGATGTTTAAGTTTAAACAATAGAATATGCTCTTTTCCACCATACACCCCAAACATTATGCCTGGATAGAAGGATTCCATCAATCAACAAACACCTGTTAAATTCCTACGATAGGTGCTAGTGATACAAAGTTGAACAAGTTGCACACTGTCCTTGCCTTCACAGGATTACAAACTAATGTATGGGTTTGAGGGAAATGCTTCCACAAGCACAAAACCCAATCTTGAAGGGAGATGAGGAGAAGTAGCAGGAGTTAAATAGAAAGAAGTGAATATGGTTCTCCAGACAGTAGGAACTCCATTCTCCATCTTGTGCAAAGATCCAGAGCAATGCCTCTGGAGAATGGAGTTTGATGTGAGAGAGGAAAGCAGGGGTCTGATCATGCAATCCATGTTTGTCATATTAAGGAGACTGGATTTTATCATGAGCACAATGGGAAGCCATTAACAGGTTTTAAGCAAAAAATAACATGATCAAATCTGCTTTTAAAAAACAACTATATCATAGCTGTAGACTAAAGAATGAGAGGGAAGCTAGAGTAGAGGTAGGGAGATCAGGTAGGCGACTATTGTAGTGATGAGAGTGAAAGATGTTGAAAGCCTAAACTAGAATTATTGCTATAGCATTGGAGAGAGATGGACCAATTTTATAGACATAAATGGGATGCAAGCCACAAGGGTTAATATACAATTGGACACTTAGGAGGAGAAAAAGAGACATCAAGTTTGACTCCCATGTTTGTGGTTGGCAATTGGGTTGATGATTTTACTTTTGATTATGATGCTGTAGGGTGGGGAGGGTTCAGTTTTGAGTGTTCATTCTGCAAACATATTGAACACAAGCTATAGATCTGGTGCTGTCTTGGGTACTGGAGAGAAATCAGCGGGCAAAGCAAAAAGCACAGTCCTTGCCTTGCTGTTGCTTATAATTTATCAGCATGATGAGACATTCAAGTGGAATTGTCGGACAACTGTCTTTGGCATTCTGAGAAAGATCTCGGCTAAAAGGTATCTTTTGAAAGCTCCTCCCACACAGGGTCTGAAATTTTACTTGGGACCAATCTGAGTTTAATAATTACCCATCTAGGCACTGGAAATGCATCCATGAACAAAACAAAACCTCTGCTCTATTGGAGTTTGCCTTCTAATGAGAGAAGATGGACAATAAACCAAGAACTCTATGATGTGTCAGGGAGATACAAATGCTAAGGAGAAATATAAAGCAAGGTGAAGGAAGAGAGCACTGAAGAGGCAGATACGGTTGGTGTTTTAGATATGGAGGGTCAGCTTGACTCTCCCACAAGGAAGCGAAGGAGGAGCAACACTGACCTCCAGGGGAAGAGCCTTGGAGACTTGGGGAATGGCAATTACAAATGGTCTGAGGCACTTCATGTGTCCCAGAGACAGCAAGGAGGCCCATAGGTCTAGAGCTCTGTGAGGGGCAGGAGAGTGGGAGGTGATGAGAACAGAGAGGTGTGGAGCGCAGATGTCATAGGGACTTGTGGGCCATGATAAGGAATTTGGAACTTTCTTCAGAGTGAGATGGAAGACCATTGGAGATTTCTGAGAAGAGTGACAGGATGTGACTTATATAACTAAAGATTGCTGGCTACTGGGTGAAGAGAATCCACAGAAGTTTAATCCAGATTATTTCTATAGTGTAGCACACTCTCAATGGTTATTTAATAATTAAATGCTCACCAGCTCTGTCCTTTCCCCCTTCCCTCTCTCCCTTTATAAAGTCTCTCCCAGTATAGAGCTGCCTTTGTGTTTAGGGGACTTTTTTGCTTCAGAGACAAATAGGGACCAGGATGGACACCCCAGAGGAAGCCATCAGCTTCTAGGCTGATGTAGGCTTTCAGGAACAAGGGGAAAGGAAATCTTTGCAATTTCATCTACATTGTGCAGACAGTTCTCTAAAGGTAGGGATTCAAGGCAGAAGTCCCTTTTAGATATAGACATTCAATTCTGTGGGGGAGTATTAGGCCCCTCAGGAGCCTGAATGCAGCAGTGAGTGGGGATGGACTGGTTTGCAAAGACAAAGATAAATATCTCAATCTCAGCTGGGGGATGAAAGAGGGTTAATGTGGATGCTTTTGGGGGGAGGTCAGTTCTAGGTGAGGTGTACAAGGGGAATTCCAAACAACTGAGCTAAGTGGAAAAAGCCTGAAGGTGAGAGAACACTGAAAACAAAAGTCACTCTGTTTTGTCCTGAATCTGCTCTGGAGTTGTGCCAGGAGCTAGGGGCCTTGATTTTGCTTTTTTTTTTTTAACTTGTTATTGTAGTAACATATACAACTGTGAATGTTCTACCAACAGGTTCTGCCTACCTGTTCAGGAAAGTATGGGTGTGTGTGTGTGTGTGTGTGTGTGTGTATTTTTAGCCAAACATCAGCATTACTATTTGCTTACAGATGTAGTTCAACCAAAATCAAATAGGGTTACTTTTCTACTGCTTTTGCACTTTCTTAAACCCTACAAGCATTCAGCTCTTGATGTCTACAAGCATCCCTTTCATTTCTAGCAGGGGTTCCAGGTCCTCAATCCTGCTACATGATAGAATCAACTGGAGAGATTTAAAAATATATATTAATGTCCCAAACCCCATCCCCAAAGATGCAAATTTTAATTGGTCAGGGGTGCGGCCAGAGTTTTGGCATGATTTTATTTAAGCTCCCCAAGTGAGCCTGATGTGTTGCCTGGTTAACTGCCATGCCAAATAAATGCGTCAACCAGGTGTCAGGCAGATAATTACTGGCTTTTGGCTTCCTCATTGAATTTAATTAAATTAATGTTTACACAGTTCTTTGCAATTCTCCACTAAACAGCATTCATTATTTTTCCCCCTGTGGTACTAACAAAATGTCAGTAATCCCTCAAATGGAGAAAAATAGGAAATGAAAATTTCAAACTGCAAAATTAAAGTTGTAAATGTATGGCTTGTTTCGTCCTTAAAACAACAGCATCTCCATTTCTTTTTTGTCTTCCCCTCTCCTCTAAGGCTTAAAATCTATCAGCATCCTAACAGTACTGTAGGTTTGAAACAAAGTGAATTGTATGATCCATTGTGTTGTTTTACCATCTAAAGATATCAAAATAAACAGGAAAATAACGATCAAGAAACAAATGTAAGTATATCAATTAGTGAGGGAGAGATTTCCTTGGCCAGGGTAGTGGCTGCGAGGACAGGAGTGACAGATGGCATGTTCTGATGTCTGCAGAGCATGAACTGAGGGCATTTTTAATCTTCCAATTAGCCATGTCTTCCTTAAAGAGGAGGGACTGAGAAACCGGGTCAGATGCTGCTTTGGAAAACGCTTCAATAATTTGACGCCTCGGCAGGACAAGTAAATTATTCACAACATGTCTCTATGCTGTGATGTGGCTTGCCTCAAGCCGCTGTACTCCATCCTCCACTAAGTGCCTTCTATGATTCTATACTTGAAAGAACAGCTAAATATCTACTTTGAAACAAGTCCCTTGATGTTTCCATGATAGCAGTCTTGTGGGTAATCAAAGGGTCACGTCACTAATCAAACCAAAAACAACCTGTAGGAATCGTAATGTTAATAGTAGCTCACATTTATTGAACGCTTGTCAGGTATCAGGCTTTTTGTTAAGCATTTAAGATACATTCTCACATTTAATTTTAACAACCTCCACATGATGTAGGTGTTATTTTAAGTCCCATTTTGTATTTTAAATAGAGTAAATAGGTTCCCTAAGGTCTGACTCTAGGCCCAGTCATCATGTAGTCAAATTGGTGGGCAACTTAGAAAGTAAAGCCTAGTACTCGGCATGTTTCAAAGTTGGAGAATATATATTAATTATCTCGCATTCAAAAAACTTGTGTCTAAAAGAAAAATTTCCCCATCAAGATTATAGAAGCCCCTGAGGTTGGAAAAAAAAGTCCCCTGGACTGCCAGCAATCAGCCAGAAACCTATGGAGCATCAGAGAGTCTGATTTGATTGAGCTGATGTTTGTATTTTAAATGCTTCCCTGGTAGAACCAGCTACCTAATTTGTGGAGCCAGTGCAAAATGAAAATTCAGGGTCCTTTGTTCAGATATTACTAAGGATTCAAGAAAGTTGACAGCAGAGAGCTTTAAAACAAGCATGGGAGCCTTCTAAAGGCAGGCCCTGTGCAACTACAGATCATGTGCCCAGGAAGCAAGCCCTGCCCCAGGCATTGCCTGAATGCTGAAAACTTCCAAAACCATTGGACCAAGGGGTCCACCTCTGGCTAGGCCCCACTCCTGCTGGTTGGAGAGCAGTTCATCACCCCTGCCCTCACATGTATGAGCAGTTTACGAGTGTTATGTGATTCTCACATTAACATCAGAGAGGAAGAATTGCAATGACATTCCTACTTTTCAGATCAGGAAACTAAAGCTTTGCTAAGTATTGTGCGTGGGATCCTTGAGAAGGAGGTTCTTTTGCCCCTGCTTGGATTTGAACTCAGGCCGTTCCGATTCTGGAGCCTACACTCAATCATTACTAACACTGCATCTCCCTGAGTGAGTAGTTATTTCTTTATATTATTCTATGTAAGTCCCCCTGCCCCAATCCCAAACGAAAAAACGATGAATGGAAAGAGATCTATGTCAAAAAAAAAAAGAGAGAGAGAGAGAGAAATCATGTAATTTATTCCATTGAATTGAATGTGACTTTACTGTTTTTTAGATTTTTTCTATTTTTTTCTGTTCCATTGCATATACATTGGCTGTACACACACGAACATAACTTACATGAGATTTTACGTGTGATGCTCATAAAAGGACTTGGAAGCCCCCCAAACTCCATCTTCTTGTTTCCCCACATCAAAGCTCTCTCTGGTAGACAGCATACGCAAAATATGCAGAGTCTCTCCGTGACTGAGGAGAAGACAGTTTCTTAACATTTACCCAGGAATCTTAAAAATCTTTGTTCACTGACTTCGTGCAATTTCCCATGTGAATGACATTCTAAAAAAAAAAAAAAAAATGAAGGGAAGCTTTGAGGAACTCTCAGGTGATCATCTCAAAGATCAATGCATTTAATTTACTCCTTAGGGAGAAATCGACTGTGGCTCTATTTCATCATTCGATAGTGCACACTTACACGTTTGTTGAAAGGGAGCTCGGATTTTGCAGCTCTATCAAATGAAAAGATGATATGTTTCCACTCCAGGCTGTGTTGTGGCACTGCTACATTTTGTTAGAGCCCTTTTCTTATGGTTCTGCAATCATTTGTTACATGAAGGCATTACCGTCGACCATGAACTCCAGAAATGCAGGGACTGTGACCTATTCATTTTTGTATCTCTAGCATTTGACATGGTATCTGGCACATGCTTAGCAGTCAATCAATATTGACTAAGCAAATGAATACAAGCACCAATGAATGAGTATCTTTATTTCAAAAAGAGTTCATTGTGAAACTCATTCATCTGCAATATGAAAACACTTCAAAAACTGTACCCCCTTTTCCCTTTTAATGAGTTGCTTCGGCAGCCACTTTATGAAACTTTTAATAACATTTCACTTATTTTCATTTACTTTGCTTTTGCAGTCATCATTTATATGTGATAGCAATTCTTCAAAGGATTTGATTCTACAGCTTCAAAGAGTTGTCTTGGGAGCTACTATTTATTTAGCTGTTGGAAGGATTTTGAATCCTAGGAAAAGGCTGAAGAGTTTGAAAGTACAAATTCATTACTATCCAAGCTCTTGACAGCAACTGGGGCCTGGAGTTGTTAGCTTTATCTCACATTTCCAATTTTTATCTGCCTCTAATTAAGGCCTTTCATAGCTCCTATTTCTTTTACATACCAATATAATTTCAAAAGCATTGACTATTATATAAGTCACTATTGCAATTACATAGCATTTTCATTTTAGATTGGTTCTCCACCCACTTATCCAGCCCCACTTTTTAACAGAGATTTTAATATTATTTAACTATTAGTCTTCCACTTTTTTTCAGCATTTTTCAATCTAATAGTATTGTCTAACTTAGAGTCAAAAGCCCAAACCTAGTCTACCTTTCTTCCCAGTGATCATTGATCCATAAAGCTCTGGGTTAAAGATATAACTTTTCCACCTCAGGGCAGCACCAGTTTCCATATTTGTGCTCACCTACTTTTGTGATTTCAGTCTTCTCTTCTTTTTTTTCTCCCCACAAGATTTCCTATACTTTCTTGTGAGTTTAACATATCATTTTGAAAGTGTTTTGCTGTGGCAGAGAGAGCTCTGATAGTATGTTAGCTCACACACACTGCTGGAAGCAGAAGTCCCCATTCTGTGGTTTTAATTATGCTAGAATCCTGGTTTTCATTCCTTCTGCATCTTCCCTTTGTTTATTCGGACAACTCCTATTCATTCTTCAACACCCATTTTAGAAATCATCTCATATTCAAAGACTTTCTACATATAGAATCGCTTCTTCCATGTGGGCTGTTTCTGTAATTGCACATTTCCTTTTTAACTTATATTGCAACCTGTTTGTTTATATGCCTGTGTTTCTTGCTCATGTATAAGTCCCTTGAAGGCAGAGGCCAAGTCATTCTCATCTTTTTATCACAAGTCCCTAGTACTGTATCTAGAAAACAATGAAGAATGAAGATTGTCACAATAGGATTTAAACCTTGTACCTTGTACTTAACAAAACTGAATACTCCTTCTATTGCTGACTGGGTAAACTTGTGCTAGGCAGATAGTAGAAGGGTCTTCACTCTGGCTCTTGTCCAAGGAAGGGTGGGGCAGCTCCTTCTGTACTGATGAACTCCACTCCAAGGAAGGGACAAGACAAATAGCAGCACTGAGTATAGTTCTTAGTCCTCTATTTGCCACACACCCCCACCATAATATAGCATCTTTTGAAGCTGCTTTTACAAGTGACTGCAGGAAAATTATTTAGTGCTGCCATCAAGGAAGCACTTCTTTGAGACATAAACACTGCCCCAAGGAAAAAGAGAGCCTTCTATGAAGTTGGAGAACTCTTTACTTCCCGACTTTAAATCATATTACCTAGCTACAGTGGTAAAAACAGCATGGTACTGGCATAAAGATAGACCAATGGAACAAAATTGATGGTTCAGAAACAGACCCTCACATGTATGGTAAAGTGATTTTTGACAAGGCTGTCAAAGCCACCCTGCTGTGTCAGAATAGTCTATTCAACAAATGGTGTTGGGAGAACTGAATATCCATAGCCAAAAAAAGAAAGATGACCCCTATCTCACACTTAATACAAAAATTCATTCAAAATGGATCAAAGACCCAAATTTAAAAGCAAGAACCATAAACTCCTAGAAGAAAATGTAGGGAAGCATCTTCAGGACCTGGTGATAGGTGATAGTTTCTTAAACCTTACACCAAAAACACATGCAACAAAAGAATAAAATGAATAAAGGGGACCTTCTCAAACTTAAACACTTTTGTGCTTCAAAGGGCTTTGTCAAGAAGGTGAAAAGGCAGCCGACTCAATGGGAGAAAATATTTGGAAAACACATATCCTATAAGGGTTTGATTTTCATGCTATATAAAGAGATCATACAACTCAACAATAAAAGAGCAAGCAATCCAATTAAAAAATGGGCAAAAGACTTAAACAGAAATTTCTCCCAATAGGAAATACAAATGGTGAAAAAGCACATGAAAAACTGTTCAATATCACTAGCTATTAGGGAAATACAAATCAAAACTACAATGAGATATCATTTCACACCTCAGAGAATGGCCATTATTTAAAAAACAAAACAAAACAGAAAACCACAAGTGCTGGAGAGGATGTGGAAAAATAGGAAGGCTCCTTTACTGTTGGCAGGAATGTGGAATGGTGCAGCCTCTGTGGAAGACGGTTTAGTGGTTCCTCAGAAAGCTAAATATAGAACTGCTGTATGATCCAGCAATCCCTCTACTAGGCATATATCCAGAAGAACTGAAAACAGTGCCATGAACAGACATTAGTACACCGATGTTCATAGCAGCATTATTCACAATTGCTAAAAGATGGAAACAACCCTAGTGTCCATCAAGCAATGAATGGATAAATAAAATGTGGTATATACATACAATGGAATACTATGCTGCTGTAAGAAGAAATGTAATTGGGACACATATAACATGGATGAACCTTGAGGACATTATGCTAAGTGAAGTAAGCCAGACATAAAAGGACAAATACTGTATGGTCTCACTAATATGAACTAAATATGCCAAATAAACACATGGAGTTAAAACCTAGGGTATAGGTTACTAGCAGATAGGATGAGGACTGAGAATAGGTACTGATGCTTAATGTATGTAGAATTTTCAATTAGCTTGAGTGTAAAAGTGTGGAAATGGATAGAGTTGATAGTAACACATCATAGTGACTATAATTAACATGACTGGTTTATAAATGGGATTGTGGCTGAAATGGGTAGTCTAGGGATGTAAATGTCAATTGAAAGAAAGCTAGAGAATATTCTAGGGACTGAATAACATAGTGAACCTGGAGGTGGATGAGGACTGTGGTTAATAGTACAAATACAAGAATGTTCTTCTATGAACTAGAACAAGGTAGTAAGAATATAGTGATGCATGGGAAAATATAATTAATGCAACTTATGGACTTTAGCAATATTGTAATATTCTTGCATCAATGTCAAAGAAGGTACTGTATCAATGCTGTGTCACTAATACAGTAGTATCAGATTTTTTCTTTTGGACAAAGGAAAATGTTCAAAGTTTACTGATGTGATGACTGCACAACTCTGTGATGAAAGTGTGAGCCGCTGAGTGTACATTTTGGATAGAATGTATGAGGCATGGGATTGTATAACACAGTGAACCATGTAGTGGAAGATAGGCTGCGGTTAACAGTACAAATATGAGAGTGTTCTTTCATGAACTATAACAAATGTACAATACTAATATATAGTGTTAATAAAGGGGGGGTGTATTAGTCAGCCAAAGGGATGCCTTTGCAATATACCAATAAATTGGTTGGTTTTTATAAAGGGTATTTATTTGGGGCGGAAGCTTACAGTTACCAGGCCACAAAGCATATATTTCTTCCTTTACCAAAGTCCACTGGCACGTGTTGGAGCAAGACAGCTGCCGACAATTGCCAGGGTTTGGGCTTCGTGGGTTCCTCTCTTCCGGGGGCTGCGTTTCTCTCCGGGCTTAGCTTCTCCGCTTGCTCCACAAGGTCAGCTGTAGACTGTCAGGTGAACGGCTCACTTCTCTCCTCCCAGGGCATCCTCTCCAACATCAGAACTGCTTCTCAAAAATCTGCTTCTCAAATCTGCTCCCTGTCTTTTGCCTTCCTTTTATACTTGAGATCACACCCACTGAGGGGCGGGGCTCAATGCCCTACTGACGTGGCCCATTTAACGCCCTAATCATAACCTAATCATGCCCAGATGAACAGATCAGTTTACAAGCATGATTCAACTTATATTTTTGGAATTCATAATTACATAAAACTGCCAAACCATTACAGGGGGTATGGAAAAAATATATCAAGTGTATACTATGGACCATAGTGGTAATAGTCTGATCATGTTCTTTCATAATCTATAACAAATGTTCCACAAAAATGTAAGGTGGTGGTGGATGGGGTAATGTATGGGAATTCTGCACATTATGCATGATTGTTTTATAAGCTCACAACTTCTCTAATAAAAAATATTTTAAAATTAAAGAAAATAGAGTCTTCTCCCCAACTCACCCTGAAGAGTTCATGAGTAACAACGAAGTTGGCATCTATTTACCATGGGCTGCATGCATTGTTTCGTTTAATCTTTTCAGAATAGGGTGAGATAGGTATAATAAATATTTCCATCTAAGTATGAGACAGCTAAGGTTTACAGATCACAGCTAGTGAATTAACTGAACTAAGATTCATATCAAATGCATGTGAACAAAGCCAGTGTTTAATCACTGCTGTAATGTTAGGGAATGATCATTGGCTTCTAGATTATGAAGAGGGGAATTTCTTACATCATGTTTGCATATAAAGTAGTTTGAATGAAATAAGGGGTTTCTAGGTGTTTTTCAGGTGTCTAGCAGTAAGTTGGCAATGGAATAAAAAAAACAAGACCTATTCCATTAATTCTTTCATTAATGTATTCAACAAGTAATTTTTGATCACTTACAACATGCCAGTACTTATCTAGGTGCTGGGGAGACCATGGAGAGCAGAAAATAAATGGTTTCTGACCCCTTACAACCAAATTCTAGTGAGGAAGATGTCAAATCAACAAATAAGTGATTAATATACTTACATAAGATAATGCTGGGTAGTGATAATAGCTGTAAGGCAAAATTTTAAAAATCATGATAAGGGAGTTATTTTAGAGCCATCAGAGAAGGCCTCTCAAATACAGTAACTTTTGAGCAAAGGCTTGTAGGAAATAAGACACCAAGGCATGGAAACATCTGGAAGAAAAGCATTACAAACACAGGAGACAGAAAATGCACAGACTCTTTGGCAAGAACGACCTTAGCATGTTTTGAGAGAACATTGAGGAGGCCAGTGCTCTTGGAGTCCAGTGAACACCATGAGGTAGCAGTGACGGCTGATCACAGATCACCTGGGGCCTTGTAGGCCCCATGATGTGCTTTGGATTTTATGTTTGGTTTGATTGAAAGACATGTGAGAGTTTCTAACTCTATTCCAGATAACCACCTTCTGGGGAGTTTGATGTTACTGTTATGGAGAAAAGTTATGATCACCCCTTCCCAGTACAATTCTGGGAGCCGTCTCAATCTTCCCCCTGTCTTCTCAATACAATTCTAGGAACTGCCTCCTATTGCTGCAAAAGTTATGCTTGACTAACAAGAATAGAATAGAATAGTTAGAAACTGTTCCTACCTACAGCTAACTGCAAATATATGCTTCTGTACATTGGGAGCTTGCTTGGCTTGCTAGTTGCCCCGGACAACGTGAGTCAAACACAACCGCAAAGAAAGACCCCCCTGCAAAGTCCTTTGTCTAAAAGTTAGTTTCGGTTCTTGCAGAGGAGTATAAAAAATAGCTAAAGCTTTGCTTCAGCGCTCTCACCTATGGAAAGGTGACGAGCCCGGCCGCTTGAATAAATGGTTCTAAAATTCAACTGGGGGGCTGGCTGGATAGCCCAGTGGATAGGGCGCCGGCATACCACATGGGAGGCCCTGGGTTCAGTTCCCGGGGACCTCTCCTAGCGGGCAGACCGCCTTGAGAATGGCAAGCCGCCATGGGCGGGCCAGAGCCGCCATGGGCAGGGCAAAAAGCTGCCACGGACAGGGCAAAGCCGCCACGGGCAGGGCAGGTCAACTGCGAATGGAGTGCAGCCAGCCACCTGCGAACTGAGAGCCGGCCGTGAACAGAAGCAGAAGCCGCCCACAAGCGGGGAAAGCCGCGCCTGCGCAGTGACCAGTCTCAGCGCGTCGCCCCAGCGGAGGGGAGGGGAGATATGTCATAAAATAAATAAATCTTTAAAAAAATAAATAAATAAAATAAAATAAAATAAAATTCAACTGGGAACTGAGTTTTATTCTAAATAGTTACTCGCGTAACATTACCTTTATCAAGTTTTCAACTTATAGTCTGCCCTACAGAATTCAGACTTGCCAATTCCCACAGTTGCGTGAGCCAATTCTTATATTTCTTAATATTTAAGTATATTTGAATATTTTGTTATATTTATAATGTATAATATATAATAATATAATATATTATGCAGTATAGTATAATATAATATAAATAATTCTCTCTCATGGTCATTGTTATGATCCAAGAACTTTGCCATCCATACCATTTCTCCTCTCTTGTTTCCTTGCTAAAATGCCACTAACACTTTCATCACTGTCTCATACTTAATTGGTACACCGTGGGCCCAGCTCACCCTATTATTAACATCTTAGTGTGGTACATTTGTTACAATTAATGAACCGATATTGACACATTATTATTATTAACTGAAGTCCATATTTTATTCAGACTTCCTGAGTTTTTACCTAATGTCCTTTTTCTGTTCCAGGAGCCTACCACGTTGCATTTAGTCATAATGTCTTCTTAGGCTCTTCTTGGCTGTGCTGGTTTCTCAGGCTTTCCTGGTTTTTAATGAACTTCCCAGTTTAGGGGAGTACTGGTCAGGTAAATTGTAGGATGCCCCCTATTAGGATTTGTCTGATGATTTTCTCATGATTAGAGTAGGTGTAGTCAATTTTAATTATTATTTTTAGTTAATTTTTAAACACCAATTTAAAGAAATGCAAAGAATGCAATTTCTGACATATTTCAATGTTGATATTTTAAGTAAAACTTCTAAAATGTTCTTTTAAATGTGGCCAATATAATCTACCCTAACAATCTGATAGCTCTTTTTTAATAGCAAGAAATTGCACATCATTTTCTCCTTGAGCTCTAATTTTTATTCCACTTCCCCCACAGACTTTTATCTTAATAAATCCTATTTTTATGCTTTAAATTATTTTATTGACTCCTTATAATCCTTGTTTTTAATAAAACTTTGTTTATAAATTCAAGTGAAAATATTTTATGTCAAAATACTTTTTGTCAAAACCTTGAGGCTCCAGATTTAGTTCATTCAATTAATGGAAAATTTCCATTCTGTAACCCAATTAGCAAAGCCAGCCCTCATTGACAGCCAATCGGCCAAATTAAACTTTTTTTTTAAAGATTTTTTTTTATTACATACCCCCCCCCTTTCTGCTTGCTCTTGCTGTGTGTCCATTCTTGTG
>PVKH010007327.1:0-12367 GCA_004027955.1 Chaetophractus vellerosus | reverse complement strand
CTGGTGAACTGAAAACCAAATGTGGACATTTGTAAAATCAGTGTCCTGTTTCTAGAGAGATTAAATTCATTTTTTAAAATCTGGAGGCATTGTTTCATTGTGATGCTTTAATGAGGGGGGAGTGGATTAACATTGAGCCCTATTGTATACTAGGTATTTTACATCAATTATCTCAATCTTCATTGACAATCTGTGAGATAAATACTATCAATATTATTGTTCCCATTTTACAAATGAAGAGAAGCCTAGAATGGTGAAGTAACTGTGCAAAGCTGCTTTTAGTGCTCCAAAAGAGTAATTGCACATGTAGTATTCTCTAGGGCCGAGGCCCTCAACCCCGACTCACCTGGGAACTTTACCAGACAGTACCAATGTCCAGGTTCACCCTTAGAGGATTTGATTTCATTGGTTTGGAGTGTGGCCTGGGCATCAGTATGTTTTTAAGCTCCTCAATGATCCTAATGGGCAGCCAGGGTTGAGAATCACTGCTAGGGAGTGGGAGAGCAAATATTCAACTCAACAGCGCCTATGTAGAGACCAGTGAACAAATAACCATTCAAAAAAAGTTAGAAAAGGATAAAATGAGGGATAATCAAGTGTGGGGCCAATTAGTTCCAGGGAAACGACAATCTCCACGACGGATTCAGGGAGAGCCTCAAAGAACCGTTCTCTCGAATTGGTCTTTAACAGGGAAGTTCAGTCGAAGTAGACTTCAGACAAACACCTCCTTGCACGGTGGTCCTTTTTCCTGGGTTCTGTGAGGTGGAAACGTTTAACTCCATCTTACTGATGAGAGGACCTAAGTCCTGAGACAGTAGAGAGCTTGCCCGGCTCACACAGGGTCCGCGGTTAGGCCTGGAGGGAGGTGCAGAACTCCAGGTGTTCAGCCCCCTGGTCTCTAAGCGAGGCCCCGAGGCCTCAGAGCGGAAGTCCAGAGGCCCTCTGGCGGCTCCCAGTAAACTCAAGAATACAGAGAACTCCTGCAGGCAAGCCTCAGGCTCGTTCCCGCCTCAGGGCTAGGGGTGGGGCAGCCTTGACCCCGCCTCCGTACGGGAGGGGCGAGGCAGCCTTGTTCCCGCCGGTGGGGGCCCGGGAGGAGTCCCTTGCTTCCGCTACAGTGTTGCCGTGACGTCACTTCTCCGCGCCGCCGAACGTCAGTATTGGGCGCATAGAGCGGCGTAGAAGGTTTGCTATTTAAGTTGCTACTCGGTTTCCTTTTTCGAGCCATGGAGAGTGACTTTTATCTGCGATACTATGTGGGCCACAAGGGCAAGTTCGGCCACGAGTTTCTGGAGTTTGAGTTTCGACCCGACGGTAAGAGCGGCCTCCCGGCAGTGGGGAGTGGGTACTAGGCCTGGGGGCGGGGGAGTGAGGAGCCCGAAGAGTCTGAAGTGTGCGGGAACTAGAGCAGGCAGGGACTGAGACCTGTGCAGCGCGGACCTGAAAGGAACGATCCTATGTCGGTCCCACTGGTTCTTTCTATCCATGTGCGGGGGCTTCTGTTTAGTTACATTTTTGACCAGAGTGTTTTCATTCAACAAACTGATTGACCGCTCACTTCGTGCCAGGGTCTGTTCCACTACTGTCTGGGGGGTACAGCAGTGAACAAGATAGACAAGCGCCCTTTCTCATGGAACTTATGTTCTAGTGCTAGAGACAGATCACAACTAACCAAAAAGGAAGATTCTAGATCGTGGTTGTCGGTCAGAAAAAAATAAAATGATGGAATAATTGCTGGATGGGCTGCTTTTAGATAGGGTGGCCATTGGAATGTTCTCTGAAGAGAGGATATTTGAACTGCATGAGGCCTTAGTGACAAGAATGAATCAACTTTTGTGATGCTCAAGAGGAAGAGCATTTTTGAGGGAATAGGAAGTGCCAAGGCTGTAGGGAATGAGCTAGGCATATTTCAAGTGGCTGGTGTGGCTGAAGAGTAGTGAGCTCCGGGGAGAATAAGGAAATGATGTTGGATAGGGGCTACACTATGTTGGTCTGTATATGTCATGGTAAAGAGTTTGTATTTTATTCTAAATGCAGCAAGAAATAATTGGAAAGTTTTAAGCAGCGAAAAGATGTGATCTGTTCTGGTTTTGAAAAGAGTTTTCTACTGTTGGGTGCAGAATGGGCAAAAGTGGAAACAGGACTACTTATTAGGAAACAGTTATAGTTGTCAGAGTAAAAACGTTGTTGGTTGGGCCTAGGGTAATGGTAGAAGTGGAGAGAAGGATTTAGGATACTGTTGGAGGTAGAACCAATGGAACTTAACTGATAGGATTTGGGAAGTGGGCACTATGGTGAAGGAAAGAAGAATAAAAATGACAAAACTTTCACTAAATGGGAGCACAAAGATGAACCTGACAAACCCTGATTTTGAGGGAGATAGATTTTTTAATGTATCAGATGCTGTGGTAGAAAGATACAGAGGAGACCCTGGGAGCAGAGAGGAGGCACCTAACCTAGCCTGAAGGTCAGGGAAGGTGTCCTGTATGGACACTTAAGGGGAATGGGGTGAGTCTTTAGGAATGTGTAGGGGTTGGTGAGGCATTTTGGACAGGATTAACAGCCAAGAGGTTAAAACCTAAAAAGTGCAGTGGATGTTTGGGTCAGAAACCAAGCTGTTTCTTTGACTTTCCAAAGGAATATTGCAGGAGTAAGGCTGAGTAGTAGGTGGAAACTCAGCTTGGTGGTATGCCATGCTGTGGAGTTTGGATTTTATCAGGAGGACTGTGGAGAACCATTGTATCAAAGCATCAGAGTAACACAGTCAGGTAGGTCCATTACAAGATCATTTTGGCCAGTTAACTAAAGGGAAGAGACTTGAGGCAGAGACAGTGCAGAGGCTTGTTGGAATATTTTGGCTCTTTTTATATGTGTGCCCTCTATTCTATGAGGTAAAAAATCATGTCTTCTATTTCCTTTGATCTTCTCCTTCATCCCCCACCATATACTCAAATTAGCCTGTTGGATGTGTACATGGAGGTTCACCAAGGGCCTGTATACCAAATGTGCTCAGTTATAATAGCACAACTTTTCCGTTACTGGAATAGATTAGTGTTGTACAGCATTTTACAGTTTTCAAAATGCTTTCACAACTCATTTGAGCCTCAGGAAACCCTGGGTGCAGATCCATTGTCAATGACTATCCCTATTTTCAACTGAAGACATTAACCAACAACGATGTGATTTGCCCCTGATCACAGAAGAGCCTGCCTGTGTTCTTTTACAACACTTGAGCTGCCTTATGCAAGAAATATAGTTCAGTGTCAACTGTATTTTTGGTTGTGAGCATGATTAGCCTAAAGTGAGGAGCTGAAAAGACTAGCATTGTTGAAACTCTAAAGGTTTAAAGAGTAAATGTGTTAGATGATTTGAAGGGAAATTTAGAATACATTTTAAGCAACAAATGGATAGTTTTGATAGGCTATTTGTTTTTAATTGTACATTGAATTTCTTTTTTCTTTTTGTCCCTCACAGGGAAATTGAGATATGCCAACAACAGCAATTACAAAAATGATGTCATGATCAGAAAAGAGGTATGAGCCTTCATTCACTGCAGTGCAGTCTTTGCCTTGTGTTTTTGTTCTTTCTGGGAGTGTTACTGAAAGATAAAGAATTGGGAAGTAGACACACGTCTGTGGCATCTTCTAAATTCTTTCTCAAATATTCCTTTAGTTTATGTTTTCTTTCATAATGATAATTAATTACTGGTAATCATTTGGAGACTGGCATATCTTGGTTTGAACCCTGAATCTGTTATTTACTAACTATGTGACCCTGGGCAAGTTTCCTGGCTGAACTAAGTCTCAGTTTCTTCATATGTAAAAACAGGGTTAATAAAACCCACCCACCCCCAATTCTGGCATAGAATGAAATACATTATACTTAAAGTGCTTGGTATGTTCCATGGCACATACATTCAATAAGAGAGTTATTGTTTAATTTGCCGTTGAATGGGGACAGGGAACATGGGAAAACAGTTAACATTCATTGAATGCATGTTAGATGCCAGGCATGGTGCTAGATATTTACATGTAGGATCTTATTTAATTCTGATTGTAAGGCTCAAATATTAACAAAAGGGCTTGTTCAAAGTTGCCCATGCTAGAAGGAGATAGAGCAGGAATTCAGACCTGTGCCTGTGTCTCTCAAGTCCATGTGCTCCATCCTGTTGTGGTTTCTACCACACCATTAAGCCTTCATCAAAACCACCGTTTCCTTTTAACTACTTTGTCACATTTGAAATATAGAGTCCATGTATTTCATACTATATTAACAATTACTTTTATGCTTACCGACACATCAGCATCCTCACATTTTTAAATGTGGAATAATATGCAAAATGTATTTTAAAAGTATGTCTTTGCTCTTCAGAAGCATGTCATGTAGTTAAAAATAGCCAGGGTGTGGCACATTCACAGGTATTTAGTGATTATCCAGATCTGTTTTGGGTTCAGGTGTGAGTTGGGTATGTGGGCAGAAGAGAATCATTGTGAACAGAATGTGCCAAGAGGGGTAACAACAAGATGGGGGATTGAGGTGATCCTGTCCCTCTTCTCCAGCATGCTGAGGTCAAGCCTGAATGTCTTCCCACTTACAGTGTGTGCCAGAAATAAGTCTCCGGGAGTAGTCGTTTTTTATTGTCCATCTTTATCTGAGTCAGGGCACTGCTTAGGGATACAACTTAAATTCTGTTTTTTAACTTGCTTTTAGGCTTATGTACATAAAAGTGTGATGGAAGAACTGAAGAGAATAATTGATGACAGTGAAATTACCAAAGAGGATGATGCTTTGTGGCCTCCCCCTGACCGAGTTGGCCGGCAAGTAAGTGTATAGTGACTCTCCCAAAGTGTAGAATTTTTCAAATGGAGGAAGACGTTACTGCTCTACATACGACATTGGATCCACTCTTAGTATTGTTTGTGTATGTGTGTTATTGAGCCCTGCACAAAGCAGATTACCAGCACCTTGGCCTATGGATGCATTAGTCCTGTAGGGAAAAACAGAGAGAACAGGTGACAGCCTATTGTGGACAAAGCATTGTGGGGATACAAAAATAAATGGAACATTTATTTATTTCACCAACCTAATGGAAGGAAAAATTATGCAAGCAACTAAATATATATGTTCAAATTCATGGTCATTCTGATGACTTTTGGCAATTTTTTAAAAATCCACTCCTATTTGACTAAATAGAAAAGGTATTTCTCTTTACTTCAACTGCTGCCATCCTAGTCTAGACATTTAATTGAATTCCTTGATTTTCCTCTTGTGCCCGTACAGTCCATTTTTCCATCCTGAAACCAGAGTGATCTTTTTTTTTTTTTAAATTATATATGCCCCCCTTTCTCCTTGTTCTTGCTGTGTTCATTTTTGCGTTCTTCTGCGTCTGCTTGTCTCCCCCCGCTGCGGCGACCTGCTGAGTCAGCTCACCGCGCGGTGGCTTGCCTTCTCGAGGCGGTCTGCCTGCTCGAGGAGGCTTCTGGATCCGAACCCGGGGCCTCCCATGTGGTAAACCAGAGCCCTACCAATTGAGCTACAGCCAGTTCCCCAGAGTGATCTTTTTAAAATGTTAACTCTCCAGTGGCACTTAAAATAAAATCCAAACTCTCACTCCATTTTCTACCACTCTCACAATCTCACTGTGTTCATACTACACAAGCCTTATTTCTATTCCTCAGACACACCTAGCTTGTTCTTACTTTAGGGCATTTGCACTTGCTGCATTCTGCCTGGACTTTAAATTTCTACAAGACTGTCTGTTTTTCTTGTCTTTGTAGCATTTATCATTGCCTAAAATTGTCTTCTTTCTCTTGCCTGTCTCCCTCCTCTACCACAACAGACAGACATACACAAAGAAATGCAAGCTCCTTCAGTGCATAGATTTTACCTATTTTTTCCACTGCTATATCTCTAGTAGCTAAAATAGTGCCACTGTATAGTAAAAGCTGAATAATAATTATATATGTCAAATTAATATGAAAACCCAAATAAGCTCATTCATTATTAACCTCAAAGGGATGGGCCAACTCTTGAATAAACTGGAAAAAAAAATCTCATCCTCAGTTAAGTTTTTAATTTATGTCTTGAGGACATCAGTAATACCATATATTTGTATTTTGCATTGCCATTTACAAAATTTTCCCCTTCATTAATTCATTTGACCATCACAACAGTCCTGTGAAGAGGGCAGGGCATGTTTCTAAACATTAGCAACAACCCATTGGAAAGGGTAAAAATAAAATCCCATTCATGGTAGCAACAAAAGCTATACGAAAACTTTGGAATAAATTTAAAAATATGTATAAAGCTTATGGGGAAAGGCTTTACAGAGAGATATAAAAATATGTTTCATTTTCATGGATGGGAAGACTTGATATCGTAAAGATGTCAGTTTTCACCAATATAATGTATAAATTCATTCCAATTCAAATCAAAATCCCAACAGGATTTTTCCTAGAATCTGAGTGTTAAATTCATGGTAGATCCAAGGGGCAAGAGTAGCCAAGAGAGTTTTGAAGATTTCTTATAAAGCTATAGTCATTTATAGTCCTGAGACTCTGATATTGTCTCAGGAATTGAGAACTAATCCCAAGAAACAGAGTTGAGAGCCCAGAAACAGACCCATGAATATATGGGGAGGTACTTGGAACAGTATATGACAAAGGTAGACTTTCAAATTAATGGGAAACGGATGGATTGTTTAACGGATTGTAAGGATGATTGGCAATATATTTATGGAAGTTTTTTTTTTTTTGGTTGGGTGTTTTTTTAATATAGTTTTTTGTTTTTATTAGAGAAGTTGTGAATTTACAGAACAATCATGTATAAGATATAGGCTTCCCATACGCAGCTCCGCCAACACCCTGCATTAGTGTGACATATTTGTTACAATTGATGATAGCATATTTTTCTAATTGTATTATTAAAGTCTATGGTTTAACTGTGTAGAGTAGTTCCATGGTTGTTTATTTCATTTTCTTTTTTTAAATTTCTGTTACCATATACAATCTAAAATTTCCCCTTTTAATCATATTCAGCTATATATTTCAATGCTATTAATTGCTACCATTGCCATCATCCATTACCAAAACATTTTCATCATTCCAAATAGGTACCCTGTACATTTTAAGACTTAACTTCCCATTCCCTATCCCTACCCCATCACTTGGTAACCTATTTTAGATTCTGACTCTCTGAGCTTGCAGTCTAATTGTTTCAAATCAATGAGATAATACAATATTTGTCCTTTTGTGTGTGGCTTATTTCACTCAACATGATATCTTCATGGTTCATCTATGTTGTCACATGTATTAGGACTTAATTCCTTTCTGTGGCTAAATAATATTCCATTGTATGTATATACCATATTTTATTTATCCAATCTTTGCTTGATGAACACTTGAGTTGCTTACATCTTTTGGCATTTGTGAATAATGTCGCTATGAACATCTGTGTGCAAATATCTATTCTGGTCCCTGCTTTCAATTATGTTGGGTATATATCTAGTAATGGGATTGCTGGGTCATATGGTAATTTTATATTTAGCTTTCGGAGGAACCACCAAACTGTCTTCCACAGCAGCTGCACCATTTTACATTGCCACCAGCAATGAATGATTGTTCCTATTTCTTCATGTGCTCTCCAACACTTGTTATTTTCCATATGAAATATTTTTAAACTAGACCATTTATAGAAATAAATTCCAAATGAAGGACCTAAAAATGAAGCAAAACTTCAAAACAAAGAAGAAATATAGACTATCTTCTTTCTGGGGAGAGAAGGAGTTTTTAAATTTTCTTAAGATGCAGAATATCCAAATCTCAAGGGAAAAGATTGGTAAATTCGGCTTCTTTAAATTTAAAACTTGTGTTTGATAAAAAGACATCAAGATGAAGTTAAAAGATAAGCCAGAGACTGGAAGATATTTACAAAACATATAACTGTCAAAGTGTTAATATCTAGAATATATAAAGAACTACAAAGTAATAAGAAAAAAACAACCCAATGGCAGAATGTGCAAAGGATATGAATAAACAATTTACAGCACTGGAAAAAGAAGTGGCCAATAAACACATGAAAAGAATTACAGCTTTAATTATAAAATAAAAATTGAGACAACCACTTCAGACCCATTAGACTGGTAAAAATTACCACATTAAAAAAAGGATATGAAATTAAAAAAACAAAAGAAACAAAAGAATAAATAAAAAAAAAACGGTTATGACAAGGGAGTGGATGTAGCTCAAGTGGTTGAGCGCCTGCTCTCCATGTGCGAGGTCCCGGGTTCCATTCCCGGTACCTCCTAAAAACAAACAAAAAAACCAACTCTCATTGGGGAGTGGATATAGCTCAGTGATTGAGCGCCTGCTTCCCATGTACAAGGTCCTGGATTCAATCCCTGGTACCTCCTTAAAAAAATATATTTGAGAAAAAGGGGGTTCACATACTACTGGTAGAAATAAAAGTGGTAGAACCACATTAGGGAGCAATTTGTAGTATCTAGCACAGTTAAAAATACCTAATTGTAGGAGTTTTCCTAGAGACATTTTCACATATATACAAAGAGATGCATAAAAGAATGTTCTTGCCACATTGTTGATAGTAACAAAAATTGAGAACAAAATCTGCTTCAATAGGGAAATGGAATACTCTGAAGCATTAAAACTAATAAACTAGATTTATGTAAGTCAACATGGATAAATCTCAAAAACAATGTTGATTGAAAAAGCAAAAGGTACATTTAGGATGAACACTTATGTAAAATTTTAAAACCATACTACCAAAAACTTACTCTAAAAACCTGAGTAGAAAGAATATACCTAAACTTCAGGGTAGTGAATACTTATTTGTTGGGATGAAGGAAGGAGAATAGGATGGAAGGTGGACCTAAACTTTTTATCTGTTAATGTTTTATTTCTTTAAAAAGAAATCTGACACAAGTATGACAAAATGTTAACATTTTAAAAATCTGGGTGTTGGAAACATTCGTCTCATAGTTTTATCTATTTTCTGTTTGAATCTTTTTCATAATTGAAAAAGTATAAATCAAAAAGAAATGGGACAAAAAGAAAAGAAAAGGAAAAGAGAAGTAGGGCCCATTATAATGGGCAGAGATCTTTGTTTAGTTTATTTGGTTTTCCTGATCTGTCCCAAGCACCAAGAACAATACCTGGCACACAATGGGGCACCCCTGTAGATATTTTTGAAAGTTTGTCATGTTACTGTTTACTGTGATTTCTACTGTTTAGAAATTGAGACCCAAGGGCATACAACTAGTAAGTGGCAAAACTTAGATCAAACCCCAGGTCTGGAATTCTTTTCCTTGTCCCATGTTGCCCAGACATATCTGTTCAAGTCACTTCATACAGCAGGCATTGTTAACAATGAAAACATTGTTAGTAATGTTAATAATGAGAACAAAAGGCTATGTAAATTCTTCCAAATCTCAGAAATAGGGGAGCCTTGTGGACACAGCTTCCTCCAAGAATATGAGCTTTTCAAGGGCTAAATTAGAATTTAATTTTTCTGTGTCTAATATCCAGCACAGTTTAGTGCTCAGTGAACTGGCCTCATATATGTAGCCATCTGTAGTAAAGTATGATTTGGCAGATAACGAACCCTTCTTTGTGCTTGATGAAAAATCTGACTTGACTTGGCTTAATATTTTTTAATGTTTCTAGGAGCTTGAAATTGTCATTGGAGATGAACACATTTCTTTTACGACATCAAAAATTGGTTCCCTTATCGATGTCAATCAGTCCAAGTAAGTGTACATGATCCTTATATCCAGTTGCATCTGTTTGGAGCAGATTGATGTGAAACGCTTAACCAGATTGGGTTCAGCTGATGCAAGAGCCAGCCAGAGGCAGGCAATTTTGTCTTCCTCAGAAAGGGATTCCAAGTTATTTTCAAGGGCTTATCAATGTTGTTTTTGGTATTTCATTCAGTCAAAGCTACTGACAGCTTCTACGTGACATACTCACAGAGTAATGCATAGGAACAACCTAAGTAGATAAGAATCTGGACCTAATAGAAAATGAAGTGTACTACAAATGCTGTAGATTACCCAGCCTGAACAGCTCTGTCAGTATTGGCTGTTCAGACAAGCATATCCTAATGTCTAAGTGAAATTTTAAGTTTTTTAGGATCTAAATGTTAAAATTCATGTTGTCAGTGGGGACACATTATGAATCTCTACACTACAAAGAGTCCTTAGAATTTGGCAACCTCTTTAATTCTTAGTGTTTGTTTTTTTTTGGTTGCCTCCTGTTTATTTTATTTTTTTAATATCTTTTTTATTGAAGTATATCATTCATACATGAACATACATAAACAATAAGTGTATAATAAAAGTTGTGAACTTACAAAATAAACATGCATAACATCACACATGGGTCTCATACATCACCCCTCCACCAACACCTTGCATTGTTGTAATACATTTGTTACAAACTATGCAAAAGCATCTTTAAAATACTACTAGTAACTAGTAACTATAGTCCATATCTTACATTTGGTGTATTTTTCCCCCAACACACCCTATTTTTTAAAAATAAATCAATTTTATTGATACGTATTAATAGAGAATACAATTTATCCAAAGTGTGTAATCTATGGTATTTGGTATAATCACTAGTTGTGCGTTCATCACTTCAATCATTATTAAAGCATTTTCATTATTACAGTAATAATCAATTATAAGAGATAGTATAGCAACAAACATTTATAAATGCCCCTTTTCCATTCTCTTCTCCTTCTGGGACACCAATAATACAAATGTCTATGTGTTTCAAGTTGTCATTCAATTTCCTGAGACTCTGTTCTATTTTTTCCATTCTCTTCTCTTTCTGTTCTCATGTCTTTTCCAGTTCAGATGTTCTGCCGAAGTCACTAATTCTGTCTTTGAGCAATTCAAATCTGCTCTTATGTGCCTCTAATGTATTTTTTAATCTCATCCATTGTGTCTTTCATTCCCATCAGGTCTGCTACTTTTCCTTGCAGGCTTTCAAATTGTTCTTTATGTTCTCCCAGTGTCTTTTTAATATCATTTATTTCTTTAGTCATATTTTCTATTAATTCTTTGGAGTGATTTAGGAAAGTTGTGTGATTATCACTGACTAATTGTCTTAAATCCTGTAACTCTTCAGGATATTTGATTTGTTCTTTTGGCTGGGCCATCTCTTCCTGTTCCTAGTATAGCTTGTAATTTTTTGCTAATATCTAGGCATCTGAATATGTTGATGAGTACTCAGATGACCAGTTTCTCTCTCTTGCCTACTGTTTTTTTTTCCCCCAAAGCTTTTCTTTGGTAGTTGGTTCAACTTTTTCTCAGTCTTTAAAATTGCCCAGCTTAAGTTTCAGTATCAGGCCACCTAGGTATTCATTAGTGGGATGCAGATTTTCTCCCAGGGATTGGGTACAGAAAGAGCAGTTTTTGCCTATGCAGTTTCCATACTGGCCAGAAGATGGTGCTAGTTATCGCACCTTGCCACTGAGGCGTTTCAGTCTGGGCTTTCCTGTGTTCCTGTGTTGAATGGAGATTCAAAGTGGGCACTGCTAGCAGAATTCACTGACAAAAAGCACCCTGGCCTCCCTTCCCTTTTCCTTGAAACAGCTGACAAGAAGGAAGATGTCTATTTCAATTGGCTACAGCAACCCAGGGGTTTTACCCCAGCTTAATATCTAGGGAGGGAAGAGGGGAGCCTTTCAAGGCTGCCACGGGGGCTTGGTAACTCACTTTTGTTGTTTCAGCTTCCTCTCTCTGTCCTTCACCCTCCTGGGAATCTGAATATGTTGATGAGTACTCAGATGACCAGTTTCTCTCTCTTGCCTACTGTTTTTTTTTCCCCCAAAGCTGTCTTGGTCTGCTGACCCCAAAAGCAGGTCCCTCAGACCACTTTTGTTTTTTTCTCCGTTGTTTTTGTGAGAGCATTCAGCTCTGTCAGTCCATTGCCATCTTCCCACAGTCCTCCAACTTTTAGTGTTTTGAGGATTTGGAATTCTCTATGGCTCACTTTTAGCTAATGGTGAGTATAATCCTCTTCCTTTGGACAATCTCCTTGTTCTCAGCCATTGTTTCCATAATAATCTTCAGCATCTTCAGCCTCCTGCTTAGTACTACTACTTTTTTTAAAAAAAGAGTTTTACTAATTCTGTAAATAATACATGCTCATTGTAGAAAATACAGGAAATGTAAAAAAGTAGAAAAGGGAAAAGCACTCATAATTGTATCAATTAGACAACCACTGTTAATATCTCGAAATATTTCTTTCTGGGTTTTTTTTCCCCTGTGCATTAAAAATATATAGTTTAGATCCTTTTGTGGTTCATAAGCATGATGAATGTGTGTTCACACGTTTTTGTGAGA
>PVKH010007326.1:0-20307 GCA_004027955.1 Chaetophractus vellerosus | reverse complement strand
TTATTTTATTACATATCTCCCCTTCCCCCCGCTGCGGCGACGCGCCGAGAGTGGTCACTGTGCAGGCGCGGCTTTCCCCGCTTGTGGGCGGTCTCTGCGTCCATTCACGGCTGGCTTTCAGTTCGCGGGTGGCTGGCTGCGCTCCATCCGCGGGTGACCTGCCCTGCCTGTGGCAGCTTCTTGCCCTGCCCACGGCGGCTCCGCCCGCCCATGGTGGCTTGCCATTCTCAAGGCGGTCTGCCCGCTAGGAGAGGTCCCCGGGAACCGAACCCGGGGCCTCCCATGTGGTATGCCAGTGCCCTATCCACTGGGCTATCGAGCCGGCCCAGTATTTGTCCTTTTGGGTCTGGTTTGCTTCACTCAGTATAATATCCTCTGGGTTCACCTATGTAGACACAGTACTTTGAAGGTGGATGGTTAGAAAAAGATGTTCCATGTAAATAATAACCTAGAGAGGTGAAGTGGCTATATCAATATTAGACAAGATAGATTTTAAGGAAGATATTGTTACAAGAGACAGAAGGGCATTTTATATTGATGTGTCAAATCATCAGATATAACGATTATAAACATATACACCCTAAACAATAGAGCTCCAAAATATGTGATGACAGAATTGAAGGGAGAAAATAGTTCTACAATAATGGTTGGAGAGTTCAATACTTGACTTTCAATAATGGATTGATCATCTAGGCAGAAAGTCAATAAGAAAACAGAAGACTTAAACAACAATATAAACCAACTAGACCTAACATATAGAACACTCTATCCAACATCAGCAGGGTCCTCATTCTTTTCAAGTGCACATGGAATATCCTCCAAGATAGACCATATGTTATGCCATTAAACAACTCCAAATAAATTTTAAGAATTTTGTGATTTCAATCTTTTATCTGACCACAATGCAATGAAACAAGAAATCAATAACAATAAAAACCGGACTATTAGCAAAGACATGAAAATTAAACAACAAACTCTTAAACAACCAATGAGCAAAGAAGAAATCACTAGAGAAATTAGGAAATACTTTGAGATGAATTAAACACACATGCAACATACCAAAGCATATGAAATTCTTCACTGAAAGAATCTTAGAGTGAAATTTATAGGTGTAAGCACATTAAAAAAGAAGAAATAGCTCAAACCAACAACCTTATTATATACAATTAGCAATTAGAAAAGAACAAACCATGACCAAAGCCCGCAGAAGAAAGAAAATAATGAAATTTACTTAATAATAAAATGAGGAGATAAAATAGAGAATAGAAAAATAGGGGCCAGCTCGATAGCCCAGTGGATGGGGCACCGGCATGCCACATGGTAGGCCCCGGGTTCGGTTCCCGGGGACCTCTCCTAGCGGGCAGACCGCCTTGAGAATGGCAAGCCACCATGGACGGGTCAGAGCTGCCATGGGCCGGGCAAAAACTGCCACAGACAGGGCAAAAGCTGCCACGGGCAGGGCAGGTTGCCCGCGAATGGAGCTCAGCCAGCCACCCGCGAACTGAAAGCCGGCCGTGAACGGAAGCAGAAGCCGCCCACAAGTGGGGAAAGCCGTGCCTGCGCAGTGACCACTCTTGGCACATCACCGCAGCGGGTGGGAAAGGGGAGATATGTAATAAAATAAATAAATCTTAAAAAAAAAATAGAATTACCAAAACCCAAGTTGGCTATTTGAAAAGATGACAAAATTGACTCTTTTTATTAGACAAAAGATGAAAGAAGATGCAAAATGAATTAACTAGTATTTTAAAAGAAGACTTTTATGGACACTTATGGTCAGATAGTCATGTTATTTTTATCAAACTAACGTATAATTTGTTTCCCTCAATTAAAAGCAAGTGTTTATTTTATATGAAAAAAATTACAGGATACTGATCACAGGAACAATTTGCCAGTTGCAGTGAGTAATTGTCCATATACAATAATGTTATTTTACATTTTACCTGGTCTACTCCAGCTCTTTTTTGGTTACTATTTGCATGGAATACCTTTTTCCAACCTTTCATTTTTAACCTGGTTGTGTCCTTAAATCTGAGGTGGGTCTCTTGTAGACAACATATAGACAGCTCATATTTTTAAAAAATCCATTCTATCAGTCCATGTCTTTTGATGGGGAGTTCAAGCCATTAACATTCTGTGTTATAACTGTAAAGACATTACTTCATCATTTTGTCCTCCGGCTCTCTGTTGTCATATCATTCTCTTGTCTGCCTTTTTATCCTATAGTTTACCCTTCCTAATAATCTTCATTTCTAAACTCTTCTCCAAATCTTGCATCCTTGTTTTTTCCTTTCAGGCTGCAGCAATCCCGTTGAGTAACTCTTGCAAATTTGGTCTTTTGGTAACATATTCTGTCAGTTTTTGTTTGAGAACTTTGAAGTCACCCTTATTTTTGAAGGACAGCTTTGCTGGATACAGAATTCTTGGCTGGCAGTTTTACCCTTTTGGTACTTTAAATACATCATACCGCTTTCTTCTCACCTCCATGGTTTCTGATGAGAGGTTGGCACTTAATCTTATTGGGTTTCCTTTGTATGTGATGCTTTGCTTTTCTGTTGCTGCTTTCAGATTCCTCTCTTTATTTCTGATATGTGTCATTCTGAATAGTAGATGTCTCAGGGTAGGTCTTTTTGGATTTATTCTGTTTGGGGTATGTTGTCCTTCTTGGGTAATATTTGTCTTTCATAAGGGTTGGGAAGTTTTCAGTCACTATTTCCTCAAATATTCTTTCTGCCCCTCTTCCATTCTCTTCTCCTTCTGAGACTCCTGTAATATGTATATTTGTACGTTTCACATTGTCATTCAATTCCCTGAGATGCTGTTCCGTTTTTTTCCTTTCTCTTTCTGTTCTCCTGTCTTTTCCAGTTCAGATGTTCTGTCTTCAAAATCACTAATTCTTTCTTCAGGCAATTCACATCTGCTCTTATGTGCCTGTAATGTATTTTTAATCTCGTCCATCGTATCTTTCATTCCCATAAGGTCTGTTACTTTTATTTGCAGTCTTTCAAATGTTCTTTATGCTCTCCTATTGTCTTCCTAATATCATTTGTTTCTTTAGTCATATTTTCTTTGAAGTGATTTAGGAGAGCTGTGTAACTATCACTGATTGATTATCTTAAATCCTGTATCTCTTCTGGATACTTGGTTTATTTTGGCTGGGCCATCTCTTTCTGTTTCCTAGTATGGCTTGTAATTTTTTGCTGATGTCTAGGCATCTGAATATGTTGGTAAATTTACCCTGATGGCTAAATTCTCTCTCGTCTATTTCTTTTTTTCACAGCTCTTCTTTGATATTTGGTTCAACTTATTCCCATTCTTTAAAGTTTCCTAGCTTAAGTTTTCAAAATCAGGCCAGGGACTCACTAGTGGGGTGCAGATTTTCTCCCAGGGGTTGGATACAGAGAGCACCAAGTTTTTGTCCATGCAGGTTCCAGACCGGCCAGCAGATGGCGCTAGTCAACACACCATTCCATGGATGGATGTCAGACTTGCCTTTCCTGTGTTCCCGTGTTGACTCTCCAGATCTGAGATTCAAAGTGGGCTCTTCTGGCAGAATTCACTGAAGGACAGCATCCTGACCTCCCTTCCCTTTTCCCTTGAAATAGCTGACAGGGAGGAAGATGTCTGCTCCCCTCTCAGTCCACAGCAGTAAGCCAGGTGGTTTACCCCAGCTTAACATCTGGGGGAGAGGGAGGGGAGCCCTTCCTGGCTGCCATGGTAGCTTGATAACTCTTGTCATTTTGGCTTCTTTGTCTCGTCCCTCACCCTCCTGGAAGTTATATAGCACTGTACTGGTCTGCTGACCCCCAAAGCAGTTCCCTCAGACAGCTTTTGGCTCTTTCTCCATTGTTTTTGAGAGAGCATGTAGCTCTGTTTGTGGCCATCTTTCCACAATCCTCTCAAGTTTTGAGAAAAATTTAAGTTTTTAGAATTTTGGGTTTCAGAATTGAAAAGAAAAAAATGTAGTTTTCGGAGTTTTGTGTTTTAGAATTGCAGCGAGGGATCCTGGACCCCTGTTCATGGGACTGGTTTCCTTTGTTTTTCAGATACTTGTTCAATAATCACTTTATTGGGTAGTCAGGGAAAATCTCCATCTAAAATGCTTTTCTCTGTAGAACAGAGACTGGCATGTGGTAAAAGACCAATTAACAATTATTGAAAGAATGAAGCTCAAATCATATCCTTGTTATTTTTCACTCAAGTATGTGTCATTTAGAAGACAAGGTGACCAGTTTAAGCATAGTTAAATAGTACTTTGTTTCTGATAATGTTTGATTAGTTATAGTTAACTAAAACACTTATTAGTGTTTGTAATATCAGAAACATTTAGTGGATGAGTCATCTGCTGACACAGTGCCCATTACCCACTTTAGTGCCTGGTAGCCTAACTGCTATTGATTTGGCATGTAACTTTAGGTCATGTTTTAGTATAATTTAATGCTGTTTGAATGCCCTGAGTCTTCAAACATTTTCAAAGAGTTAATCAAGGATATTCTCACTATTTCAATCCACTTAAATTAAAACTTAATATTCATTCATTTTAAGTATCACTTATAGAATTGAAAATAAAGTGTAGTGAAAAACCTTTATAAAAATCATATGCAAATGTTAATATCTATTTATATCCCTTATATGAAGGAACTTTTCTCTAAGGAAAATGTGAGGCATAAAGTGCTTCACTGACATTTGTCTTAGTTTTGGTTGAGTATCCTCAGGAGGCGGCTAGACACGAGTAGTCATTATTTTTGAACCACTTTCTCCAGTGGTTCTCCGGCAAAAAAGCCTTTATGTACTTCCAGAAGATAATCATTTTAATTTCTTACTCTTCTTTATTAGCTTCAGGACTATAATTGTGTTTAAATTGGTAATCTGTTTTGAGGGATAGACAGTAAATTATTTAACATTTCTTTTCAATCACACTTGTAATTTGCATATATATTTTTTTCAGGAGAACATTGGGAAAAAAATAAAGATAAGAAAAGAAGAAAATGGAAGCGTTATAGTTTTAGAGTATTTTAAAAAGTTAGCACCTGACTATTGACTGTAATCCTTCCCCAAGCATGAATTTTTATTGCTTTTCTCTCATGGACTAGACAGAAGAGATGTGAGTTTTACTTTTTAATTCACATATGGGGAGAAATAACTTTCTTTTCTGAAAAGGATTTTATTTACCATGATAGATTTTTTTTTAGTTCCGTTAGAATGTGCTATTTTACATACAAGTGGTGATTTGCTTTCACCCTTAAAGTTAGCAAACATGCCTTAAGTAGTCAGTGTTTTTGAGTTGCAATGGCTTATGTTCAACAGTGTTCCTATTAGACAAAATAAACATGGAGACTTCTTCTGCCACAGAAGCACAGGTGGACATCTTGGTAGCAAGCCCCATGCCGTGTGACACATGGCACAACCCAACATGGGGGCAAAGAGCATGCAGCTTGAGCTAAGAGTCATTTTATGGGTACTTTGCTGTAGATTTGTTTTCTGTGGAAAAGTCATTATTCAAGACATTTACATAGTATGGTGTTTGTTTTAAAACAAATGGTTTCTATTATAACTCCTTAAAAATAGTCGGGACCCAAATAACAACCTATTTAGAAGCCAAAGTTCTTCCTTTCTGCCCCTTGCTATCTATATAAATGATATTTTTTGACTGCCCTTTATAATGTTGGCACCCTGTGCATATTAGATGTAATCAGTGCTGAAAGGAAACTTGAATCCATCTGGAAGCAATAAACTTTTCTAAAAGACTGCACAGTGTTATTTAATCCTGTGACTTCTTACTGTGAGTGAAATTAAGGTTTGATGCAGTTGTGTCACATCGTATTGATATCAAATTTATCTTTCTAAAAAAAACCTGACAGTATTACAGCATAGAGGAGAGGATGGCTTTCTGTAATCCTATAAGCTACTTTGCTTTGATTACATGGTATATAGTGTAGCTATATATATAAAATACTTGATCTAGAATGTTTTTCTCTAAAATTTTCACATCTTCAGGTAAGACTTTCTTACCTTTTAATTTTGGCCTCTTATAGCACTACCTCTGTGTCAGAAATTAGGTTACAGTGAAAAGCATGGAGGAAGAACTATTATTTTAAACCCTTTTTAATTGGGAACACACTTGTATAAATATCATAGATGTAGAGTACCAAGGTGAAGACATTGAGCTTATTTTAATATATCAGACCCTTTGAGTCTATTTAAGACTTTTCAGAAAAGAATTAACTCCCTCAAATTTCTACTCCAAAATTGCTTTTAAAATTTTGCTTTACAAATATGTAGGTAGAGGATCATATTTTGTGTGACTTAGAATCTAAATTTTATTAACTGACTAATATAATTTGTGAAGTATTTGTGTGTATGTGTATATGTTTATTAAGACTTTAAAAATGTTTCTTTAATTCTTGCCTAAATCAACAATAAATACTTCAGAGAGTTAGGAAATTTGACTACATTTTATAAATAATTTCCTTGTAGTTTCCTCTTCTTAGTGAATCAATTCTCTTTGGACTTGCAAAGCCAAACATGTTTGTCAAATATATGCTTTTAATAGTGGAAGTGAAATAAATGCTCATTTCTCACATACACCTAGCATATTAAAAATAAACATGAACTTTGTCTTGAACGTTAAATTGGATTTTTAGATAAAACGTATGCTATATTAAAAATAATTTATCATCTTCCTTTGTCTCCACTAAGTCTAAGCCTGCAAATACTCATCAAATGAATAAATAAAGGTTTATAAATATTTTTTTTAGAACATACTGAATTTTGTGTATTTGTGTTAAGATTGCTTTTAGATGTTCAGTGTATGTAGCTTTGGGCAATTTCTCTTTATCCCCATTCTCCCATTATCCCAGAAAAATCCTTGGAACACAGGTACATCGTCTCTGGCATTGAGAGGGAGGGCTGATGATGAATTCAGGTGTCCTGTGGGCTGATTATGTGAATCTCTTCCAGTCCATTTCCAGATGGTCAGGTTTGTGGCATTCTGTCCCTACTTATCGTGTCTCCTCAGATGAACTTTTCTTTCTGGTGCTAGGGCTAGTCTTCATCAAGCAAAAATTGTTACTTCCTTCATCTTTGAAATAATAGTTTCTACTCTCTTCTAACAACACAGATCTGCCTGTGCTGAATTCAAACATCTTGGATTTTGAATGGTTATTCTGAATACTTTATTGCTTTTTAGGAGCAAATATTGACAGAGTCAATTTCTCTAAGTTTCAAAGTCCTTTGGATAATCTAGAGAGCTGCATGATACCTTCACTGTGATTACTGTGAGTGATGAGGAAATTTGACCTGCCCAGGTAGTGTGCTGGTTGACAGTAATGATGGAGGGAAAAGCAAAGTAGGTGTGATTCTCCTTGAAGTTGCCGGAAGAAAAGAAAGTGTCAGTGAGTAGGACTGGATGGGGAAATAGATGCAATGGCCTTTACCAAGCAGCGAGCAAGTGCTTAGACATTGTCCTTAGCCCAAGGCAGTGGAAGCCATCATGGTGGTTCTGATCTAGTTATGCTCCCACAATCCACCAGCTTCCAGGCCAAAAAATTTAAGTACCCTTTAATCTTTGTTCTCATAGAAACAGTTGTCCCTAGAGGCTAAGTTAAATTAATATTAGCATTCTAATATATGCAGAAAAGTGCCTGGAATGTAGTAGGTGTAAAACTAAAGTGACCTTTTGGGCATACCCAAAATTGTCTCATTCTTTCTCTAACCAAACCCCTAACCATTTTTTCATATCGCCATTTAATTAATAATGAGTGAAAAAGACAACTTTTTTCCTTAAAAGGCTTTTGAAGACCTTTACCCCTCACTCTCTGTTAAGTTAGAAATTTCTTATGTGACTAAATGTCAACTAAGTAATTTCAGACCATAGGAGTTCAGAGGGGCTGGGAAATAAAGGTTGTTTCTTGGAGATGTGCTTTGACAGATGGTTAATGTTTGAAAAGACTGGAATCAGGAAGAATTCTGTTTGCTGAAAAATGGAGGAGCAAAGAGTCAAAGGTAGAAATGCATATATGATGATTAAGATATTATTCTGATTGAAAGTAAATAGTCAATAACAACCTTTTATTGGGAGCCTAGCCTGTATTTGAAGCATTGAGCTAGGTGATGGGATACAGAAATTGGAGGCAATAAGGATGATGAAGATGTTGTCCTAGTGAATTGCTAAGAAACTAGAGAAAGAAAGACCAATTACCACACTTCTGAGTTTTATGAGGAATCTGTACAAAGATTATCTGGAGTAATATGAACTGATAAAGCCAAAGAAATGACTAGATCATAAGAGTAAGATGCATCAATTAAGGCCATATTTTCTGTTGGTGCCATTCTCAGAAAGGCATGTTTCTGATGAATGTTTCTGATGAATGTTTTTCCTAAGGAAGCAAGATGGAAATGGACATAATAAAAAGACAGATATAGGCAAATATATAAGTAGACAGTAAAGTAAAGGAATAAGTGGTCTCCTAACAGAAGTAGCACAATAGTGCTCTTCCTTAAGTGAAAATGATAAAACCCAATCACTTTGCATGATAATCATGCTATCCAATATGAAATATTTGGAATTTTGCTTCTATTTCATATTTCAGGTGTAATAGATATTTGTTAGAGTCTGAAAATAATTTGATAATAAAAATCTTAGTTATTTGATGCAAGGTGGTGAAAGATAAAGTGCATGCACCATGTCATCTTTAAGCTATATTTTCTAAAGAATATACCTGTCTTCCTAACACTATTTACTAGGGTTCCTCAAGTTTTCTGGTCTTGGGACTCCTTTACACTAATATTGAGAAGCCCAAAGAGCTTTTGTGAATTATATCTATTGATATTTCCTATATTAGAAATTATTTTAAAAATACATTAAAAATGGTAGTAAAAGACCATTGCATGTTAACAAATAAAATTTTATTAGAAAGAACTAGGCCAAAGCAAAGAAAAATACACTCTTCTCATAATGTGCATTTTTGAAAATCTTTTTACTCTCTGGCTTAAAAGAAGACAGCTGGACTCTCATCTTCTGCAATCAGCTGTGAATGTGTTGCATTGGTTGAAATATATAAGGAAAATCTGATTTCACAAAGATGAGTAGTTTGAAAAGGGAAGTGACTTTTAATAATTTCAGATAACTGTGGATCTTCTTCTTTTGATACTATACTAGTAATTGACAAATAGTAATTTTTAAACATCAGTTAAAATGTAGAATCTTTAAAACTGATTAGTGGACATTTTGTTATCAAAATGTTATGAGATTCTGTCTTTCACTTTGGATCTTTTACCCATGCATGATTTTGTAATATCCTGTATCAGCAATTTGGAAAATTTGGTTATATAGAAATAAATATTCAATTAGTTACACAGAACTTCAAATGTTGACATCTCATTATACAATATAAGAAAAAGTCAGGTTCATTACTATCCCTACCAATCTCATCAGAAAATTCTTTAAATATTGGAAAGCTGTCATGCTTATGGTAGTAGATACAAGTTTTACAAAATCACATTTTTTTTGCTTGAAAGCTTGAATTTTATCATTGATAACAAAGGCTCTCAGTTGTTTCTTTAAAGCGACTGACTTATTTTGTTGCTCATTTTCCAGAAAATGTTTGCCATATACTCATGTCTGAACACAATCATTAATCTTTCAAGTAAAAATGGTGTTACACCGAAACCAGTACAGCTGCATTTCAGCAGTAAGTGCTCTTCCTGGAGAGGACCATCGAGTTCCATTTGTAGCACCAGAAATGTTTTATGTAAACTTGCCATTTCATCACACATAATATTAAAAAGAAATGTACTTGGGAGTTGAGATAAAAAAAAAATGTTACTGCTTCATCAAGGGCATTCTAAAATGAAGCTGGCACTGTTTTGTTAGCTATGGGTGAGGTAGTGAAGAATACAATGACTACTAGTAAAATTTGGTCCTTCTGCCTTGTTTCCTGGGACTACGTCAGGGGTCTTCCCGTTATTGCTTTTGTACTATCAGTGCAGATGTTAACATGGTGAAAAAATCAAATAACATCTTGAGTATTCGTATTATAAACATTGTTTTGACCTCGTAGAATTTCTGAGACTACACAACTGCTGATGAAGGCGTTTATCTTAAACATTAAATGGTTAACTTATTTTAGAAATTGCTCTTAATATTTGACTGTACAAAGTAAATGTATTAATAGTAAAGATTTAGGGGAAACCCGATTTGAAAGGGTTAACCAAGATTTGCGGAATATGGGCAAATTATATATCAAGAAAAAGCTATAGAGCAGAAGATTGTCTATGAATGGAAGTGAAGCAGCCTGATCTTTCTATTATACTATTCTTTTTTAAAACATCATTTTTGTGGTATTTTATTGATTAAATGTAGTCCATTGTAATTTTAAAATGCTAATATCACTTTGTATATCATAGGCATTAGGTATAGATTTGAATAATGAATTAGCATGTTTATTTTCTAAATTTAAAATCTCCAAACCAGAGTAATATTTAAATTTTCTTGAATATTTAATTACTTCATTTTAGACTTCATGCAAAAATTCCTGTATCTCCTCAAATGTTTAAATTCTTTAAGAAAATTGTCTAAGCTGTCTAAACATAATAGAAATTACTACATGGACAAAGTTGCAGATGGAAGTTCAATATTAATTTTTTTCTTTTGTATGCTAAAAATGTGACTTTGGGGTATTGGACTGGCAAATTCTGTTTTTCTCTCAAAATGGTAAGTTTAAAATTTACTGGAAAAAATTTCCTCTAATTCTTTTACTAGAAAAGGCTATTTCTTCATTGTCATTATTGGTATCTGAATGTGTTTAGAAACTTAGGCTTTTCTCCTAACAAGTATTGAGTCATAATTCTTGAAGATAGTAATGCTTTATGATGAATTTTCAGTCAACTACAGGAGCGGCCCTATTTGTTTAAACCCTGGTTTAACCTGATTATTAACAATTAAATTGTATTTTCTTCTTACAATTAAAGTGTATTCAAATTTATTGGTCCCTTGCTTCACAGATTTATCTCAGTATGTGGTATATTCAAACAGAATTTTGTATTTTTAATTAGGGGATTAGATAAGTAATTCTGAAGAGCCAAAACAATTGTTAGAAATCACATTACTTAACCATCTAATATACCATCAGTGTGTGCATACACTGTGTTGTGCGAGCCATCTATCAGGCAGGTTTGTTTTTCAGGCAGTATTTTCAAAAGTGGACATGTGCAGAAACTGTGAGCACAATTAGCGCCAAGCAGATAAATCCAGCTCTAATCCTGTTTACGGTCTGCATCAGACAGATGTGCCAAGATTGACTTAGACAAGCCCTCGGCTTACAGTAATATTTTAAAAATGCCATTCACTGTTCTATTTTTGTTAAACCTTTGCTAAATATTCTTAAGTATTGTTGGTTTTACTCTTCTTGTTAACCACTGTAACCTACTTTAATCAGGTCCTGCTTTGCTCTCTTGGTGACAGGGTAGCCTGCCAGGAGAGGTTATCTTTATTCCCCATAATTAAATTGACTTTTTCCCCTAAGAAAATACAACAATAGGAAGTGGATGCTGAATTAAATAAATAGCATGATATCCAATAGATGTATACTTAAATCCCTTGCAAGAACAGATGGTCCCCAGTATCTCTGTAAGTAATGTGAGAGGACAGTTAATGCTCTGAAACAACTACCTATAACCAATATGATACTAATGAACCAATAGATTTCAAATAATAAACCACATGCCACAAAGCAAAATTATAAATCATCTGGAAGGATTTAATTTCTATAACCTGCAAAAAAGTTTCTATACTTGATTTCCATATTTTTATCTATGGTCACATCAAATACCACTTTAAAAAGTTTATTCTTCATATTTTCACCAAATAGAGATGTTTTTACCTTTAACATAAAAATTAAGGTAAAATTAAAGTTGGTGTTTAAAATATGTGTCTGCATATGTGTTAGGTTGCTCACAGACATGCAGTTTTGCATGAAAACATTTATTTCTATTTGGGGCAGAAATGGCTGCTATAACAGAATTGGCTAGCATGGTAGTCGGAGCAGCTGTGTTGTGAAAATTTAAGCAGAGATAAGGAATCTTACAAAAGGTTATAGATAAGTGGTCAATCTTAATACCCTTTGATCATATTTCTCATAAATATTGGTGTATTCTCAGATGGTCCTGAGATTGTTTTGGAGTGGGGGTCAGGGGTCAGGAGAAATGGCGACCTTAAATTTTCAGCTTATCCTGTCCTAAGACCTCCAGAACCTCCATCCTTAGCTGGGGGTCAGTCCGAGAGCTTTCTGCAGAGCAACCAGAGGAACCTTGGCTCTTAGCTCCCTTTGGTGTTTAGGAAGCAAGTGTCCTGCTACCTCCCAGAGCTACCTGATCTGCTCCTATCTTAACTTCAGAAAGGAAAAACAAAGACATAGCAAAGCCCCACCCAAGCTGATGACTAATAAGCACTATTCAGACCCATACCAAGCCTCGTTACAAAAACATTTTAAACTCAAGGTCATGGAATTCTAACAGGTTTTATTATGAAGATCATATTCAGAATGACAACATTTTTACCTTAAAACTCATATTATACAGATCTTCACAGGCTGGAAACAGTTATTTTTACAATCTAGTGAAGGCTGTGGTTAGAGAGCACCAGACAGATTTATTCATATTGCAAACGGTTAGTATTGCCAAAATGAGTGATAGTTCAGAATTTCTGCGCTGGAAGTTATCACCTGTGAGATTTAAATAGCTGCTGGGGTAAACAGAGTGCTGAAGAACCCTTGGTTATTGTTAGGTATTTATAAACTATTTGATTCTCAACTCAGTCATGCTTATTTTCCTTGCATGTTAAAACTAAATATTTATTCTAAAGCTATGGTTTTCCCCTTTAGTCTTGTCACATTGGCAAAAAGACCATTCATGTGAACATCTCAAATGTTAATCTCCAGGCACATGCAGGGAAGGGGGATTGGAAGCCTGAGCAGGGAAAGCAGGAAATTCTACATAAAGTAGTTTCAGCATTTTTCAGAATTTAAACTCTGCGTGCTCCCAGTTGCTACAAGCTACTCTCATATCCTTCTTGAAGGCCACCTCATTCTCTGAGCTACTGACCAGTTAATTTACACAGTTGCTTTTCTTGCTGGTTTTCTAAGGACTACTAAATACAGTAGGCAAATCATTGTTCTGACTCTTATTTGCTAAATCACACTGGATTTGAAAACGGATAAAACTTGGGGATGAAAGTTGTTTACTTGAAGGTCCTTACATCAGAGTAACATTGCTAAGGAGTTGTGGTTAAGAGCAGGCAAAGTACCTGGCTTCAAAGCTTGCATCTGCCACTCCCAGATGTATGACCATGGGCAAGTTCCTTAAACTTTCCATCCCAAGTTTCTTCTCTTCTAAGAAAAGGCTTTTCTACCTAGGGTGGTTAGGATTGAATGAGATAAAACATGTAAAGTGCTCAGGGAAATATCTGGCATACAGTATAGACTCACTAAATGTTAACTCCAATTAATTTTTAGAAAATGGATTTTTTTTCTTTAAATTAAAAGAGGGATCGGATCAGAAACTCTTTTGGGATGAATATAGGAAAGAATCTTTTCAGTTATAGAAATATTTTCATGGTAGAAAAACTAGCAAATAGAAAAAAGCAGAGTAAGGGGCGATCCTACTATCATTCCAAATTTTTGCATGCGTACTTAATATATATGCATGTGAAAATATATTGCATAAACATTATGTATTCAATAAATACATGCAAAATATTAATGGAAATATGCTGTGGTATTTTGGATCGCTATCCAGCCAGATTTCTGCATTTTAATAGCTGAAAAGCATTGTGTTTTATGAATATACTTTATTTTACTGAACCAATAGTCTATTATTGGACACTTAGGTTGTTTCCAAGTTTTCACTCAAATAATGATTAAGCATTCTTTTAGCTAAATTGTGCATGTTATTTGTCTCCTGAGGATAAATTCCTGCAAGTAAATTGCTGGATCAAAAATATGCACATTTTAAAGGTTTTCCGTTTTCTGCATTTAAAAAATCTTATAAAATGTAATGTTGATCATAGAAAGGGAAAAGTATGGAGGCTTATATGAAACATAATCACGTCCTCCCTTTCCCATACCTCTCTTTTAGTAGATAACCAATGTTAAGTTTGTTGTGCATTTTCTATGAGTTTACTGTATTTCTCCTTTCAATGAAAGGATCAAATCTCTCAAATTACAACTTACTGTTATTCCACTTATTCCTGCCTCTTAGCATGGATGTCTTTCCTGCTCAGAACACTGATCTGATTTGCTCATTTAAGTGCTGCAGAAGAAGACTATAATTTATTCAACGATTTTCCTGTTGGAGAACATGAATATTACTTCAAATGTTTTTGCCATTATAAATACTGCTGCAATTAACATTTTGAAATCTTTTGATATATATTCCCAACTTGTTCTCTGATAGTTACCATTATTGTGTTCCCATCACAACTGGGACTGCTTCTCTTAATCCTCACCAACATTGGGCATTATTTTTGATCTTGTGCCAATCTAAAAGGCAAAAAATGGTATCTTGTTGTTTTAATTTGCATTTCTTTGATTGCTAATTAGATTGAACTTTTTCATATGTTCATCAACCAATTTGCATTTCTTCTTTTGTGAAGCGCCTGCTTGGGTCTTTTATGTACTTTCCCCTTAGAGTGTTTCTGTTCTTGATGAAATAGATTACTTAACTGTCACATGTTGCAAATATTTGTCCATTTGGCCTTTTCCTGTGACTTCTATTTATGAGTCCTTAGGACTTTATAGGCATTAAATTTTGTTTTATGTTCAGTATCACAATCCCTATGTTTTCCTTTATATTCATGCTTAAAAAGGACTTTTTAAAAACTATCTTTCTATTCTAGAAATATTTCGGTATATGTTATGAGATAGGGCTCTATATTTTCTCTTTGAAAAGATTAGTTCTAAATCACCATTTACAGAATATTTCCCATTGAGTTGAGCTGCCACCATTATTACTATAGTGAATTTTAAAATGTATAAAAGTGTTTCTCTGGTCAATTCATTTATCAATTTCTAGATGTTTTAATTATTATACCTTTAAAATATATCTGCTGTACATGTTTGCCCCTAATACTGTACTTCTAAAACATTTTCTTGTTTAATGTAGCATATTTATTCCAAGAGAATTTGCAGATATTTTATCAGGTTCCTTGCTTGTTCCATCAGAGAAAATACCATTGAGATTTTGATCGAAGTTGTATATTAGTAGTTATTGATGAGAATACTGGCATGGAAAATGTTATCTTGGAACTTTGTATGTCTTCATTTATTCAAGTCTTTATCTCTAAGTAAATTTCTAAATAAGATAGGCTTATTTTTTTCCATGCAATCTAGCACCATTTTGCTAAGTTTATTACTCGATAAAATATTTTCTTTGTTGATAGTTAATTCCTATAGGATCTCTTTGTCCTCATTCTGCTTTCTTTCTGAGTATTGACATATTGCTAGCCAGTTTTCTTACTGGTACTCTTTTTAGTTCTAATGATCTTAAGTTAATTCTTTTGATTTTACAAATATATAATTTATAAATAGTAATAGTTTCAGCTATCACTTTCCCTCTCCTGCTGCTAGTTATCCTTTTTTACTTTATTTTCCTTCTATATTGTATTGGCCACAATGTCCAGTATAATCAGCTATAATAAGGATGATAATAGGTGTGCTTGTCCAGTTCCTGGCAAATCTTCTAGTTTTCCCTGTTAAGTTTGATGTGGGCTGTTGGTTTAGTAACTTTAAATTCCCAATTGACAAGAGGTTTAAATTGGAATAGTCATTGAGTTGTTACCTGCCAAAGAAATGTGCACAGTTAGTAAAGAAATCGGACTCTACTACAAGGACTTCAAATGAAAAGGGGGAATTTATTTCATCCTTATATATTTTTCTTCCCCTCAATGGCTGTTCGTTTTGTTGGTCAGTCTGTCTGTATTTCTTGGAGCTCCTATTTTTTGTATATTTGATGATATAAAAAATTACATTTATATGTGACATGTCATTACCATGTTACAAGATCAGCCTAGAAATTATTTGTAACATATATATAGTAAGGAACTAATTTCAGTAATATTTGAAAGACACATAAATTAGTAAGAAATAAGCAACCACATAGAAACAAGGAAAAGCATGTATAGAGGCATTTCTTTTATGAAATAGAAATGAAAAATAAATGAAAGGATATTCAACTCCAGTAATTGTATGATTGATTTTTGGAAAATTACTCACATATATAACCAAGCCTGCAAGTTCCTTTAAGGTAGGATAAATGATACAATTTATCTATACATTTCAGCTATATCAGGCAGACACCCAGCAGCAAGCTTCCTTAAACTACATGGGACACCATTTACCATACTGCCCATTACATATGATAGAATGAGGATTTGTCAAGACCTTTGACAAGACTTCCTTCTTCCAGTTTTTTAAAAAGAAGTATGTATTATTTATTTTTTAAAAAGATACTTAGATTACATAATTTTTACATAAAAAATATAAGGGATTCCCATATGCCCCCCCTTCCCCTCCCACTCTCTCCCACATTAACAGCATCCTTCATTAGTGTGGTATATTTGTTATAATTGATGAACAGGTATTAGAGCTTTGCCACTAAGTGTGGATTATAGTTTACACTCTGCACAATTTTGTAAGTTATGGCAAGATACGTAATGACCTGTATCTGTCATTGCAACATCATTTAGGACAATTCCAATGTACTATTTTTCCCCTCTCCCTCCCCTCAGAACCTCCAGTGGCCACTGCCTCCACATCAATGATAAAAGTTCTTCCATTGCTAGAATCACAATAAGTCTATAGTAGAATAACAATAAGTCTACTCTAGTCCATCATTTATTCCCTAATCCTGAGGATTCTGGGATGGTGATGCCCTTTCTGCCTTTGATTGAGAGGGGGCTTAGATCCCATGGGACAGATGGATGGGACTTTCTTGCTTGCAGTTGTAGACTCTCTCAGTTCCTTGGGATGGTCGTGGTCCATCATCATTTTCTTGTTAGTTGTCCTGGGTGAGTCCAATGAACTGGAGAGTAGGTGTTACAACTCCGTTGAAATTCGGGGTCCGATTGGCACATGGAAAGCCCAAAGATTTAAGTCTCTTAAACAAAAACCTATCAACTCTAGTACTAACTATAGGTTCAAATGTAAGTGGCAGAAGGGCCATGTGTAGTTCCTTCCGTTCTTGAGGGTAGGGTTAAGGGTGAAAGATCTCCCTGGTCCTTTTCCAAGGTTTCTAAACCATATGTCTGCCAGCTCACCAGTGCAAATAACCAGTAGTAAGCTCACTATGTACAAATATGTCTAAGGACTTACTGTGGAAGAGGCTGGTTTTCGTTGTGTATATTACCCTACTGTCCAGCTTTTAGCTTCTAATGCTCTTTTCCCCAAAAGGAACCAAGACCTCTTGAGGAACCCAGGCTGAGTGTGAATATTATACTGTTATAAAAAAGTTATTTTTAAAGATGTCTAGAGGTTTGAACAAGGGAGTCAAATTGGAGGGACTCTCACTGGTCAGTTTAGGACAATTTTGAGTATTAAACGGAAAAAAGAATTTTATTTAATTAGAATGTTGTGCCTGTAAAGGGTTGTAACTCAATATGATCAAAGGGAACAAACAATATAAAATATGCTAAAAGAGTATGGGCCAGGGACACTCTCAGGGAGTCAGTGAAGTAAAAATGGTTTTTGTATTATTAGCAAGAAGTTATTTGCTATTTTTACTCACTCTCAAGGGTACAGTGGAGTTTTCCAGAGGTTCTGTGATACCTGGTGACAGCATTGCCCTGATGATAGTGGAGTATGTACTTTGTGTTCCTGTGTTTTAAAAACTTTATCCGTTTTCATTTCTAATTGAATAAATATCAGTATATATAACCTACATAAACAAAGTTTGCTTTGTGTACTCAATCTTGGAGTGTAAAGGGATTCTGAGACCAAAGAGTTTGAAAACTAGCATACTAGAGAAGTTTCTTACCACCTTACATTAATCAATTAGTACTTAAAGAAAAGGGTGAGGTGAACCATGCAGTTCATAAAGGCATGTGGAATATTTTGGCTTAATGAGCCCATCTTCTGTTTTGCACATTACCCGGAACATATAGTTCCTTTTCTTTACAGGTTGATTTCAACAACCTGTCATAAACTCACTTTTGTTAGTGTATCCTACTATTCTTTCTATTACTTTATCCATATAAATACTAAGTAGTCTCTTGCATGATACTAATTTATTTTTATTGAAAGGTTGCTTATGTTCTTGGAATTCTTCGTATATTGAATATCCTCAGATTTTGAATGTCCTAAGTATGTGGCAGGGACTCTCATCTATATATTCTTTTTCCCCCTAGTTCTTGGGAAAATAGACCCAATTTTTATTTTCTTCTCTTCCTATCTTATAGAGGGGCAGGCTTATGGACAATCAATAAAATTACAAAGGATAAAGTATTTTTATGGGTGGTCATTATTATTCATACATTTAAGATATGGACACAACGGTTTTGAAAAAATTAATTGATAAAATTAATTTCTTTTCAGGTGACTCCCAGTTTGATTTGCCGTGTAAAGAAGAATTTATTGAACTCAAAGATGTAATCTCTGTGAAACTGAAACGGCGTTGTTCTGCTAAAGAGCAGAGAAGTGGTACTTTACTAGGAATCACACTCTTCATCTGTTTGAAAAAGGAACAAAATAAATTAAAGGATTCTACAGTTGATCTTATTAATTTAAGTGAAGACCACTGTGACTTATGGTTTAGAGAGTTCAAGAAAATTTTGGCAAGTAAGTACTCCATTACAGGAATTTAAGACTAGTTTCATTCGTGTAGGTTATTAATCTAAACATGTTATATTTATGAGTATAAACAACCCATGAATGTCTGCTTTCATCTTGGATAATCTGAAAACACAATTCTTAAATAATTTGGTTAATTTCTTCCTTTTTGCCAGACTGATCAGGGTGGATAGAGGCAGCTGGTGCAGCTGCTGATGGCTCAGTTTGGGTGAGGTGGGTGCCAAGAAGGAATAGGCACATGACATCGGGGTGTCCAGGTCTGGCACCACTGACCAAGAGGCCTGAGAGGATCTATGCTTTTCCAGGACAGCCACAAAAGAGCTAAAGTGGCACTCTATTAAAGCTGGGAGACCTGTAACTCGGTGGCCCCATTCTGTCTCGTTAGCCACTGTTTTAGTTTGCCAGGCTGCCATGACAAATACCACACAGTGAGTTGACTTAAACAACAAACATTGTTTTAAAGGTGAAACAACATCAAAGTGCTGGTAAGACTAAGCTTTCTCCCTTAAGTCAGTAGTGTTCTGGCACTGGCTTGCCCCAGTCCTTGGAGTTCCTCGGCTTACATTTCTGCCTCCTGCCACAGGACAATGTCCTTGAATCTCCTTTTGTGGCTTTTCTCTGATGGTTTCCATTGACTTCTGGCTTCGGGATCCACTGGCTGCCTCTGAATTCCCTCTTTTAGTAAGTCATGGGGATGACAACCTACCCTCATTCAGGTTGGCCACACCTAAGTAGGATCTTAGATATCCTATTCACAGTGAGTCCACACCTTAATTGATGATACATCTTCAAAGGGTCCAGACCCACAGGAATGCAGATTAAGAACATGTCTTTTCATTGGGGTATATATTTCACTTGACCACAGCCCTTTTACTTCAAGGAGATCTGATGCTTCCAAAGGGACAGGAACTCACAGAGGCCATAGTTTAGTTTATCTCTCTGAAAGCAGGGAACATGTGTATTTAGAAAAAGCATTACACTTTAACAGTGGATCTTTTATAGTATTACTTTAAATTCACTTCAGAAGATAAAGTTAAAAATGAAGAATTAATAGTTTCAGTTGAATTATATTTCCTAACATGACCAGGTACTCACAAGGCACATTTGGTCTATAAAATAAGACCAGATCATTTGATTAGGAGAGGCAAGGCTCTTTCTTGTACCGGAGGTCTGAGGAAATCTCCCCTGGGGCTTATGAAGGGTTTGCAGAGTGATGTGTGAGGCAAATTCTACAATATATATCACCCATAAAACCAATAGCAAGTAAGCAGAGGATGTAACAACGTAGCTCAATTTAGTAAAAGCAATTTTATAGGAGCAGAGGGACTACTCTGAGGGACTTGACAAAAAATAATGCAACTATTTATTCGGCACAGTGAATGATGTTCTAGTTTGATCTAGGGTTAAAATCTAGGCAAATTACACAGATGAATACATTCCGTATCTTTTAGACCATTATCCTTGGGGA
>PVKH010007325.1:0-20299 GCA_004027955.1 Chaetophractus vellerosus | reverse complement strand
TGGGCGGGCCGGAGCCGCCATGGGCAGGGCAAGAAGCTGCCACGGACAGGGCAAGAGCCGCCACGGGCAGGGCAGGTCGCCCACGGATGGAGCACAGCCAGCCACCCGCGAACTGAATCAAGCGCCGGCCGTGAACGGACGCAGAGACCGCTCACAAGCGGGGAAAGCCGCGCCTGTACAGTGACCAGTCTCGGCGCGTCGCCGCAGCGGGGGGAAAGGGGAGATATGTAAAAAAATAAATAAATCTTAAAAAAAAAGAAAAAGAAAGAGTATGTTAACTTGTAGAAGTTCACAGAACTAGTAAGAGATAGCAGTATTTGAATTTAGACTGTCTGATTTCAATCTTTACTCTTACAGTTAAATAATATTGGCTCCCAAAATATCCTTTTGGATTAATTGTATGAATTACTTTCTCCAATGGCACAATGCAATATAAGTATTCTTTTCTAAACTGTGGTTATAAGGTTAACAGATGTTTGGTCCTACTACCTGATATTACCCCCTACCCCTAAAAGGAAATGATAGTTACTCTTTACATTGAAACCAAAACATTTTGACTAAGTCTAAATAGAAGTTTAATTTTATTGATTTTATTTATTCATTTATGGTTAGATTTTACATTTCATTTATATTAAATATTTCTTCATACCACTTTAACGTTTTCTGCTTGGTTTATTCAAATTCTTCTATGGATGTGGTGGAGAGTTATTAGCTTCTCATTTAATAATGCCTTATTTTACAAAATGGCAAGACATTTCCACTCATCTCTGTATTCTTTCCCCTTTACAATGTGATTTTCCAACTCCTTCCATAAAGAAGTGGGGTTTATTTCTTTACTCCTTGGATTTTGTTCAGACTTGTGGTTTGCTTTACACCACTAAATGTGGTATGAATGGTGTTAAGCCAGTTCCAAACTTAGACCTCAAGAGGGCTTGCATGTTTCTCCTGGCCCTTTTGGAACCTTAAGGCACCATTTGAAGAAGTCCATGGTAACCTGTTGGATAATAAACTACAGGTGGCCTATTTAACTATGCTTAATAAATAGCTGGCCAATCAGAAGACATAGGAATACAGCCATGTGAGACATCCAGCCTCAGATAACCTGCTGCTGACCCCGGAGGAGCGAAAAAGTCCAGCCCAGACCAACCAAGCTTGGCCCAGATCGGCAAGGCTACCTGGTTGACCCTTAGACTTGGTAGCAATAATAAATGGCTATGGTTTTAAACAACCAAGTTTTGGGGTGATTTGGTATACTGATATAAATTATTTTGTGCATTTGTTGAAAGATAAGTGAAGCTGTTTCAAGGGGAAATCTCAGACTGTGCTGCAGTAATTTAACTTTTCCACATAGATGCAGAGTTCATAAGAATAATAGTAATGTTGATAGTAGCAGTAATAACAACAATAATAATCACATCTATAGTGCTTACTATGTGTTGGACACATAGTAAGTTATCAGATCATTATGTGCAATAGCTATTTTTTCTTCAAAACAACCCACGCATTAGGTGTATCATTTTCCCCATTTAACTGTGTTCACAGGCACAAATAATTTAAATAACTTGAGTCTGTCTCAGCAGTTTAGGACTTAGTTATCTTTGTTTTCCTACCTATCTTTGTGTCTTTCACAACTTCCTGTCTTCTTCTCAGATGATTTATATGCCTATAATAGGCATATAATTAGCAACACAATACTTGTACTTCAGGCTTCTGCCAATATATAAGACCAATCACTAATTTGCTGCCTCAAACATCATATTCTGAGTTAAAAAAAAAATAATCCAAATCAAATCAAATCAAATATTAACTGCAAGATAAATAATTCACCAACTTCCCTTTCTATATCAGGGGGCCAAGAGCCCTTGGGAATATAATGAAAATTATGAATTCTCTCTCCAGCAAAATGTGCAAAACTACCAAATGTGCATTCCATTTTAGAATTCCTGTACCATCTTCTGAAATCCATCTTGGGACCCCAAAATAAGAACACCTGTTTTAGGTAAATAAAAAAATATCTTTGCATGAAACTATAGCAATTGCAGAGCTATAGAGTTATGTATTAAGAGCACATCTTATACCTGCCTCTACCAGCTCCCATCATGGCCTTTAAACTGTCCCATCTCAGGGCAAGCTTATAATCACTGTCTAAATTTAGTTCTGCTATTATGGCCTACAAGAAGCAGGTACAGATATAGGATATTGCATATTGTATTTTGTCTAAAGATTTCTTCCACTTCAACAACCAATTAAGACTTTTTGTGAAACCAGAGACCATACTTTCAGTGATCATTTCTATAGCTGGTTTCTTGTGAAACCAGGCAATATATTTCTTCAACCCCCAATGTTAGGCTAAGTTGTGCTTCTCTTAAGCAAATATTATATGTTCATCTTTTGAGAGAAGCTAATTTCATTATTTTCATTTTAATATTTCAACTAGTTTTATGGGGAATTGTAAAATACAAGCATATATTAACTTACTTCTATTTCATTTTACTACTTGACCACATTTTTCCTTTTAATTTGATTTATTTGCCTCTCATCTCCCTCATTTCTTTTCCTTCCTTATAGCATGGTATTTAATTTTGTGTGATGCCTTAAATCCTTTGTGGAATGAAGTAGGATATACATTCATAAGTAAAAAAATAAGGAGATAAATATATTTTGAAATATACAAGTCATGAATGTTGTTCTTGTCATTTCCAAGGGCTGTTGCTTTCTCAAAGGAATTTTTCAACCTTTTCTGGGTTTTAGGTTTCTTGAAACTAAGTAACTACACACTGGGATTTAATATTTAGATTGCCATTTGCTTGTGCAATTTTTTTTGAATAATACAACATCTCTCTGATAATACACTTTGGGTCTTCCTTATTCCCAATTCTGATTCTGGTCTGTTTTTGACAAGTTGCCAAATCCCTGCACACCTGTGTTGCTCTGTCTGAAATTGCAGTAATAAAATTTGTTAACTCCCTTCCTCTTGAGGAGTGTGCATTTCTATATAACGGATTTAAGTCTCTTGAAACAAAATCCTATGTGTCTAAAAGAGCAATATGGGCCAGTTTTCCCACTTCTTGTTTTTACCTCAGTTATACTACCTTGAGGATCCCTAGAGTGACAGCAATACACATTCTGAGAATGCACCAAGAAAAAGTGAAGATGTTCATAATTCAATCAATAGACATGTGTGGTTTTGACTTTCTGTAGCCATAGCTCCACAAAATTACTGGAGTGTTTGTATAAGGTACAATTTGTGGGCTCTTGATGTCTGATTGGGCTATTTTATTAGGGCATAGCAATAGTGGATACTTTAGTCACTAGTTTTGCTCTAGCAGCATTTTTAGATTGCTCTTAACTTTGAGCAGCTACCTCTTAGGTTCTCATTACTTGTGTTCCAAGGAGCAGGAGTGAGTATTTTCAGTTCAACCTCCTCATTGCCAACAGCACAGCAACTTAAAGAGCAATTGACTGGCAGTAACTTACTTCCATTAAGAGACTGTTTGAGGAATGAAGCTCCCCAATGTCACAAATTTACCTGGTGAAAATAGCAGAAGCATGAGAAACCCTTGGATAAATGGGCTAGAGCAGGGGTTTTCCCTTATGCATGTGATGCACATGAGCCCATAAATATAACTTTATGTTATGAAAGAGGTGGAAGAAAACTCAGAGATCATTTGAATTTATCTTCCTTTCATAAATAAGAAAACTAAGGCAAGGTGCTCTTTTAATTTACAAAGTAGTGGAAGAGTGAGAAGCAGAATCCAGCTTTTCTAATACCCAAAGCTGTGCTTTTTCTATGTCTCATGACATACTTGTTTTTCCTACAAAGTCACAATTATGTATGCACAGGCTTCATGGTTTGACCTTACAATTCTAAGGTCATTTTCAATTTTAAGATTTATGAAAATGCAATTTTGCCCAGTGATGGTACCTTTGCTCCTGGTTTCTAGCCAGAGAAGAAATGTTGCTGACTTCTTTACCTGTGCAAACCAGTTTTATATTTATTATTATTTTTATAGCTGCAATATGAGCTGTATTCATATTTAAATAAGCCCAGTAACTTCTGTGAGAACATTTTGAAAGCAGTGTGTTGTGTCTTGCCCAGCATAGAGCATTTATTATTGTAAACAGTTATTTCTTGAGTCAATGAATTGATTGAATGAAGAAAATGGGATTTAAATTAGAGATTAAATAATTCGTTTTAGTGGCAGTTTGTTATAAAAATAGTTTACATCTAAATTGAAGAAAACCTCAAGAATATTACCAGGAAGAAAATTTGGATCACTGGATGGCTTTTGTGTCTCACAGTGGCTTTGCATAATTTTAGACAGTGCTCCTTTGTGTAGGCCAAAATTGCTTTAGAATTTATTATTTCAGAGAATCAGCTTTTTGAAGGAAGTTACATGTTCCTTAACTACATATTTGGATACATTATTTATAATTCTAGCTAGTTATGTCTAGCATTTTACAGATACATCCTTGTTTTGTACCTAAATATGCCATTTAACAGAGAACTCAACTTTTGGTTTCAAAATAAATAAAATTGTGAAAAGTGATCTTTTTACTAACTCAATTAAGTGTAGTGAGGATCAATATATTTCCGCTACATAGTTTCTGATCTTTAACTGAATGGTGCTTGGAAATCTGAAGTCTTGTTGTTAAGTACCACCTTGTTAGCCTTCATTTGTTCAAACTTTAAAGATTTGCTCATGTTAATAAATGTCTTCTGTTATTCTTTTGGCGTTTTCTGATGATTATCTGTGAGGTGACACAACTATTTGCTTTATATGCAGAAATCATAAAGCAACTCAATTTCATTTCTACCAGGTAGAGATTTGTATTCAGTAGAATATATGTTTAGCCTCTGTAACAATTCTTGTTTACACTCTTGATTTTTGTTTTCACTTTTTCCTTTTTCAATTTTGATAATTTCTACCGACTTATTTTCAAGTTCACTGATTCTCCTTTCTATTGTGTCCCATCTGCTGATTTCTTTATCTCTGATATTATGTTTTCTATTCTATCTTTCCATTTGGCTACTTTTTCGTAGTTTCCTTCTCTCAGTCATCCATGATGACAGTTCTATTCATTCTACAGAGATATGTAGTATTAAGAGATTTATTATAGAAATTGCTCATGTGGCCATGAGATGCAAACTCATGTGTGTTGACTGAAGTTGGAAACTTGATGAAGGTGACATTAAATTCTCCAGCAGAAACTGCAAGTCAGGAACTCCAGTGAAGGTAATGATGAATTCCCTAGGAGAAACTGACTACTGTCCAGGGTAGGCATAGAAAGCCTTCTTTCTTACTGCATAAATAATCAGTTCTCCATTCAAGGCCTTCAAATGATTGGATGAGGCACTTTTCTCATTGCTGAAGGCAATCTCCTTTGTTGATTATAGATGTAATCAGCCATAGACACAAGCAATTGACTCATGACTTATACTCACAAAATACCCTCATAGTAACACTTAGGCCAAATTGTTTTCTTGACCAAACAACTGGACATCATAACTTAGCCAAGTTGACACATAAAATTAATCATCACACTCATTGTGTATGTTGTCCATCCTTTCTGCTAACTTCTATAACATATTACTGATAGTTAAGTTAAAGTCTTTGCCTGATAGTTCCAATATATGTCATTTCTACATCTGGTTCTGTTGTCTGCTTTATCTCTTGACAAAGAATAATCCCAATCCCCTAACCCCCAATCCCCACCCCCCGCTGCTCTGTGTGTATGTGTGCATCTTGTAATTTTAAAATTGACTTTGGCATTATTGTAAAAGATAAATAGATATGGAGGTAAATCATTCCTATGTCTAGAAAGGTACATGCCTCTTCTTCTATCATGCTATTACTGTAGGGAATTGAGTCAATCTAGATAATAGTTGAGCTGGGTTTATATTTGTTGTAGTTAGTTGTCTTCAATGCATCACAGGTTTCAAATTTCTCCTGTAATGGACTGGCATTACCTTTTGCTTAGTGTGGGGGCCCAGAGTGCTAGAGAGATTTCCTTCATATTCATACTTCATACTCAGCTTTCCATAGACCCTGCACACCTGCACCACAAGGGGATCATTTTTCCATGCTGTTGCCCCTCCTCCAGTGATATACTGCTGTTGCTTATTACTAGGTATGAGGCCTGTGGTGAGAGCAAGGGATGACTCTATGTTTTTATGTTCCAGGCTCAGTTTTAAGCAGGTCCTCTGCACCTGTGCCATAAGGGTGGCTCTCAGCATTTCTGACCCTTTCTCATGACAGTTGTAGCAGTTTGGTATTATTTATGAATTCCAAAAATAGATATTGGATTATGTTTGTAAACTGGTCTGTTCCTCTGCGTGTATTAGATTGTATTGGATTCAGAGGTTTCACTTTTACTTGATTAAATTATGACTAAGGCTTTCATTGGGCCATGAAGTAGGGCATTGAGTCCCCACCCCTTTGGTGGGCAGGGACTCACAGAGAAAACCATATGATGGAGCAGAGAGTAGAGTTTTTAATGCTGGAGCCCTGGGAAGTAAATACACAGAGAAGCAGATACGTGAGGAAAGAAAGAAGGCTCCATTAGGTGCGGCAGAGGCCCCGGGAAGAGAGAGAAACCGTTCGCCTGATAGTTTATAGCTTGCCTTGTGGAGCGAGCACAGCAGCTGAGCCTGGAAAGAAATGAGACCTGGGAAAGAGATGAGACTCATCCCAGCCTAGAGTTGATATTGGAAGAAGCTGGGACCATGCAGCCCTAAGAGGAAGAGGGAGGCTGAAACTTGGCAGAGATTGGCAGCCATCTTGCTCCAACACATGGTAATTGACTTTGGTGAAGGAAGTAACTTATGCTTTATGGCCTTGTGACTGTAAGCCTCTACTCCAAATAAATACCCTTTTGTAAAAGCCAACAGATTTCTGGTATTTTGCATCAGCACCCCATTTGGCTGACTAATACAACAGTTATACTCTTGTCTTGTATCTATGAAATTCTCAGTTGGGAGAGAGTTTCCTGCCCTTTCATCCATAACAGCAGACCTCACTTGCAGGAGCAGAAGACTGTGCTACCATTGTACTTCTATTATTCTTGAGCTCTGTGAAGGGTAAAATCATTAACGTGTCCCTTCTTTCCTTAGAGGACTTTTCATCCTTTGGAAATCCCATCACTTTTCACTTCAGTTCCTAGAGGTGCTCAAAATGTTATTGTTTTGTAGGTTTTTTTTAACTAACTTTTTTGTTGTTAGGGTAGTAATGATGTTCTTTTATGGATTTTTGCCTATTAAGTTAACTCAGAACCTGTCTTAGGGTTTATAAAGCTTATGTAAAGCTATTGTCTTTTTCTAAAATAGTTCCTTGACCTTCATAGATTTAAAATTTACAGTTCCAACTGTATGTGATCCATTATAAAATATATTCAGTGCTTTTCAATTATGGAATCTTAGTGTTATAATTGCCTGATTTGTGTAGCGAACCTAGCCCAATCTTAGCTAGTGTGTAAACCTAGCTCAATTCTTCAATATATACATTACAACTAGTCTTTATAGTTCATCACTCTCTTTCACATATCATGTAGTTTACTGCACTTATGAGGGTAGGCTGGAAAATACATGCTCAAGTAATAACTGTATTTCATTTCATTTAGAATATGTAGTAGACTCAGATGTATGTCTGGATATCTCCTAGAGAAACTATATTCATGAAGATATGCATATTAATATAGGTTCATGGCTTCTTTTTAATTATATTTGGGATAAGAATCATGTATTTCATAATTGATAACAAACTGAATTTAACCTGATGCCAATTTAACCTGAAACAGTTCTTTTTATCCCTACAACAGAATTATTGCATGTAAAATGCTAGATACAAGTGTTAAGTGGGGACTGAGCTCATGTTCTAGTTAAGGGACTTCAAACATTAGCTTTTTAGCACACATGATTCAAATCAGTTCTTGATAGACTTATCTATGTCATGGACAATCACTACATATAGCATATAATCAAAACAGTAAATATTCAATTTACAAAGGACAAAGACCTACTGGGTCATAAACAATGGCAGGGCAAAATCATTATTGGGTTTGAGCTAGAATTAATTAATGTTTAAAAATGGGTCCTAACATAAGTTATTAAAATCCTACCAGATAAATGGCAGCTTTTCCTTCTCTGCTTTTCAATTTTTAAAATTGCTAAAATGCTCACTTTACTTAAACTTAATAACTATATTTAATTGTGGCTTAATAAGTATCTTACAGGAAAGATAAAATCAAGTTAATGATGTGTGCCCAGTAGAAATAGTCTTCTTATCAAACTGTAAGAGCCATCTCTTCTCTACAAGGAACCAATCTTCATAAGCAATGAGATCTATCCATTTGACACACTCTATTAATTGTAATTAAAACTTGACCATCTACTTTGCTGTGCTGTCATTCAATAGGTTTCTATCAGTTTTCATATTTGTACCCAGAGTGGTAGATTGTGTATTGTGATTAAGGCTCAATCTGAGCCCCAATATGGTATGTCATTATTTGTGACAATATAAACTGTGAGAATAGTCATTTGTGCTGTTTCTCCTTTATGGAAAATGTAAAAATTCTGTCAATATAGTGACATTCAAATACAGAGATATATTTGGAAATAAATGCTTAACTACTCTAGTCATTTTGTATTCACTGTCAAACTGTTAATCATGATGGTCTTACGTGGTGTTATTTAGATGTAATTTCATTGTAAAATCCTACCGAATCCTCTCTTGTCTGGAGTTAGTCAAACATATCTGCCTTAGTATATCTGGATTTGGCAGCATTCCAGTCCCTTCTGTACTTCTGTTAGAGGGATATTTGAAAAGTGGAAACCAGTGTTCAGGGAGGAGCAAATCTACCCATCAGACAGTTAAATTTATATGCCCTTAATCTGGTTCAGGTTCAGTGGATTGATTTTGAAAATGGGTTTTCTCTAGTTCTCCAACTTCCTTCTCTATAACTTGGATAAGGTCAATTAGACCCAGAGAGGAAATGTTCACACCTAATGTGAAAATGCAAATGTTTGGCTTGTTGCTTTTGTGAAAATGCCAAAAATTGCATGTGTCTTCCCTTGTAGAAAAAGACAATTTGATAATTGCAAATTGCTTTCTACAGCTGTGAATGCCCCCTTTCAAACGAATAGAAAACAACAGGAGGCCCAACTGTGAACATTCTTTTGAAAATTCTATTTACAAAATGTATCCATTAACGAACTACCCACAGCTTCCTGGAAATTAAATAAAAAGTCAGACCCGGTAAAGTAACAGTGTTACTCAACATGGCTTGTTTACATCAGGTTTATTGTATTTCACTGCCAGTGGTTGGAGGAGTAGAATTGATAGGTTTCCTTGAAAATTTTATAAAATATTTCTATTAATAGAGATAAAAGGCCTAGCCAGGGTAATCAGCAAAACCAAAAGCCCAAATGGGCTTTATAAGAGATATTTAAGTAATACTTGGCTATAAGGAAATACCTATAAATTTGGTTCCAAATTTTTCACGAAAGTACTACAGTGCATTTCAAATTTATGATTTATTGACTTGTAGCATTTATCTTTTCTCAACTGTATATTTTCCCAAAATGATTGTAAGTTTTTGAGGGCAGAGAAGATACTTTGTTTTTTCTTTTTCTTTCCTTCTATTTCTCCCTTCCTTCATTCCCTCCCTCCCTCTCTCTCTCACTCTTCCTTTTTGTTCTTTCTTTCTCTTTCTTTCTTTCTTTCTTTCTTTCTTTCTTTCTTTCTTTCTTTCTTTCTTTCTTTCTTTCTCTTTCTCTTATTATATAGTAGGCTCTCTATAAGTATTACTTGATTGCTTATGTACATATGCTAATAATAGAAAATAAAACAATGTTTGGTGAGATATATTTGAGATAACCTAATATTTAAAATCAAATATTTATATCTTCTTTGTCAGAAATGTCTTTTATTCTTTCATTTTTCAGAGATTATCCATGTGAAGTCCAATAAAATGTGTTTATTTTGTATTGCTCATTTTTTTCTTAATAAAATTAAAACACTAAAAATAAGATAAACTCTATTTTAACATTTAACCCAATATATCTTTTTTAAAAATCTTGTTTTTTCTGAAAACAAAAACATATTTTATAGTCTAAATCTTTCTATAACCATCAAAATGCCTCATTTTTATAAACTAATCTCAGATCCTGTGGAATATTATAGGTGGAGTGTTTTAATCAAAAGGAAGGGTAAAAACACACTTAGTCTTTAGAAAGGCAGGAGGTAATTCTCCCTGTCCAAAGAAACAGGAAAGACTTAAATCTAGGTACAATTTGGGAAAAATTGTTTTGATAATTGTTTATTTCCCATCCCAGAATACAAAATATATATACAAATAATCAAAGCAGGACCAAATTATGGATCTCTGCAAAGGTAAACAAAACAAAAATATTAAAAACAAGTATTTTTAAAAACTTAAATATACATTAGTAATTATTATTCTTATACTTTTTATGGCAGGCCAAGCCTAGGTTTCTGAAAACAGTCATTTAATACTTGTCAGCTATGATTAGCAAGGCATCAAACTTTGGAGTAGAATATTTTAACATAAAACTTCAAATACAAAATTTTTCTGAATTTTAAACAAGGAAGAGTTCTTGTCTGGAGAGCTAGACACAACAGTCTCTTGGGATCTAGAGAGTAAGCGGGTTTGCCACAAAATTTAATTTAATTCATATAAACTCAGATGGAAATGAGTTTTGTTTAGGAGCATTGTATAATGAGGTACCTGAACCTGGACAACAGAATTATCCACCCACTCAACATATCCATCATTATCTCTTGATTTTATGAAACAGGTTTGGTTGATCATCACTCAACTCATGCTTTGAAATAAGAACTATATTCTTTTAATAACACAATAACTAGATGGTATACCCTTGGTGCGAATAAGGATCACCATTTTTTCTCACCTAAGGCATACAATAGGGCTAAACTTCACGTTGGCAAAGCCTTTCCTTGGTAGGGCTAAAAGGTTAATTAGTTTGGACCTGGAGTTCCTTCTTGTGCTATAGTCATCCTCAGCTGTGGGGACCAATGCTGTTCTGGACTCCTACCAATTTCCCACAACTTTGGTCTCTTTAAGTTATCAGGCCCCTTGATTAGTAGTTGCAGAACATGCTTAGTGATTGCTAACTGAAAGTTTTCAACATTTACTTCCAGGACTGAGTAGTTGGTTTTACTGTCCTTCACTACACTGTGCAAAATAGGAATGGTTGTTAGGTAAAGCCAGCTGCTTCTCTAATGTTTACCACATACATTCTATTCATTTTTGTTACACATCTTCCCTCTCTGTGGCCAAGGAACACTTATTAAAAACAAAAGCAAAATGCTAAAGGGAAGAGTCCTTTCTGATTGGATTGTATCATGACACTTACTCTGCAACACCTTTATACAGCCCTAGGACTTTGATAACTCAATCATTGTTTTTAAATTACTTTCCATCATTCACATGATGTAGATTGTATTGGCACATACTTTTGTGCAAGTTTTGTATCCTTTCAGTTATTTTTCTTGTATTGATCTTTCTTATTCCCACCTTAAAGACAGATTATAAATGGATAGTAATCATTCATTCATTGTTTTTCTTTTATATATTCCACAGCTGAGGAATTGCAAGATATCAAAATGTACCTTATTTTTTAGTTAAAATAACTGTGGGTCTATTTGTAAAAGAAGGATTTTATTTCATCCTAGGAAATTACTAATGGAAAAAGCAAATGGTATATTATGTGGAACATAGCCTATCAACCTGCATAATCCATTTACCTAATGATGGCAAATTTGTCTCTTGAGGTACCTTCTGCCACTATCGTTCTATAATTATGGATATTTGAATTGGAACACTGCAAGAATGATTGCTTCAAGCAATTCTGAGATTTTTCTGTTTCAATGGCAGGGTGCCTATCTCTCCAACTGCATTTTGTGCTAGTCTTTCTCTAGATCACAGATTAGCAAACTTTTTCTGTATATCGTCAGATAACAAATGTTTTAGCCTTGCAGATCATATGGTCTCTATTGCAGCTAGTCAATTTGCCCTTTCAGTGTGAAAGTAGCCATAGACAATAGTAGACACATGGATATGTCTATGTTCCAATAAAACTATTTACAAAAATATGCTATGGGTCAGATTTAGTCTATGGGTTATAATTTGCTGACTAATGCTCTGACCACATTACTCATTTTCCATTCCTCAGTTCCTCAAACAGGAAAAACTCTTCCCCACTTCAGGTGCTGTTCCCTAACTCAGAATATTCTTTTTCTGCTTTTCTGCATTCTTAACTTCTTTCTTTCTTTTGATTTCAGCTTGAAATACACCGAGCTCAGAGATAAGGTAATCATGCATTCTGATGTGCCTGAAAGTCTTGATTTACATCTGTTGTTCCCACACAATTATTGATGTGTCACATATGTCATGCTTGAGATGATAAATTATTGATCACCCTATTCAAAAAGGGCTTCTCTGGCCATTCTATTTACATTAGGAACTATCAGAGCATCCATTATTTATATGAGAAACACTTACTAGAGATTATTTAGAACTATTTATATTGTTCATTTTATGTCTCTACCTGGTAGAGTACATGAGGTCAGGGTTGAGACACTCCTGCTCATTGTTACAATCCCACACCAAATATACTGCATGCAAGATATACAGCATACTCAAGCAATTTGTTCAATGAGTGAAGACACACATATTTATTAAATAATTCCACATTTAAGCATGGTAAAATTCTCATTAATATACATATTCCCCAACGAGGACTTTTTCCTTATCTTGGTTGCTTACTATTATGGATTTTCCTTAATCCTCAGCTGAGAGGTGGAAGGCAGGATCCTGAACTGATTAGCCTGACAAATATGAGATTGCTTTTTTAAAATTATTTTTACCTTTATTTTTTGGCCTAAGGACTTCTCTACCTGCATCAGGGCATTTCTGGTATGGATATCATACTAAGGCCCCCTTGGATAATCAGAAGTTCATGGTGATCTTTAAATGAGCCCAGTTTATTTTCAACCATCCTTCTTTCTCTATTGTCATGCTGAGAATTAAAAAAAAAAATTCCTGATATCTGCACCACAATTTTTCCTGACATTTGCTACTTCAATGATAATATTTTCTCAATGTAAAGGGAGATGATTTTTACTATTTCTAGAAAGGTTGATGGAAATACCATCTGCTCAAGTTCATTAAAGTTTATTAAAGGTTATGATGATCACTGTGAAAAAAGGAGTTTTGTGTAACTATGCAAAATCCAAATAAGAATATGGAATTTTCATATGGCCTCAAATTGTAAGAATGCATTTCTGTCTGTTGTTGCAAATGAAGTAATGTATTCTTACTAATTAAAAAGAATTTTTATTAGTTTTAAGCTGCTGCCTATGAAAAGCTGCCCCCCTAAAAAAAATCTACTTTGGTAGGGACCTAAGCAACAAAATTTAGTAGCAATCAAAAGCTTTTCTTTACTTCTAAATATGTGAATATATTAACATTTTACCTCAAGATCTTCATTTTAATTTTTGAGTATGTTAATTTCTGTTTAAAAATCTCTATCTCCAAAAAAGCAAATACCGATTCCATATTCAAGTTGGTAATTCATCAAGTTGCTATGCTCTTTCTTTTTAAGTTTTCCATTTTGTTAAGAAAAATTAGCAAAAATTATGTTTCTTAAATAATAATTTATGGTTAAATATTAATATCAACTTAATAAATTATCATGAGATATGGGCATTTGGGTAACATTGAAATAATTCTATTTTGAATTATTGAAAAATAAACAATGGATTCATTTTTGTTATACAGAAAACAGAATGGAAAATAAATGTCATGCTTTCCTTAGTATTAAGTGAGAAAATATAACTAACCTAGAAAAAGAAATTAGTAGGAAGAAACATACTGTATCTTCTGGAGGACAGCAGGCTCTGTGACTTCTGCTCCAGCTATCTATGTTTCAAATACATCCAGTTTAAAGAAATACCAAGTTATCATGCCTTTCCCCCTGTATGCTGCAGACAGTCTTTTCTTCACTATAAAAATAAAATAGAAAAATTAAATTCATACCTATTTGTCTTTAAAATTTTGAGTTGTCTCACCTATTTCTAGCTATTTAAATTTCAAATAAATAGTAAATTTTAGTTATATTACAATTTACAAATTCCATCAACATTCATTACCTCTGTTTATTCTCATATATGCCATATTCAGTGGAGCAGGCAAAATACTATCTTCTCTATTATAAACTGAGAAACTCAGGCTCTGTGTGGTTGATTGACTTAGTGTAATTCACAAAATCAGTATACAACAGAGCTGCAATATCAATCAAGGTCTTTTGATTTTAAATTCAGTTCTCTTTCCTGCATACCCCATTGTCCAATCCTTTACCTGAGAATCTTTAGGTCTTTAATAATATTTCTTAACGTAGTGCTTTTCAAACTTCAGTTTATGACCCATAAGTGAGTCATGATATTAATTAATGGCATCAAAAAATGAAATAAAGTAAAACGGAATAGAATAGCTCAGAGTATATCACAAGAGCTAAGAGCAAATATTGTTTCTTGACACTTTATTTCTGTTTTAATTCTGCAATTAGTGTATCTGTGTAAGTGTACTTTGCTGTAAAATAAACATATTTCTTCCTGTGGTCATAGTAAGAAAACATTTGAAAACCATGGTATATTTTTCTAAAAACATTGTTATTTTTCTAATGCTCTGGGGTTTTGTGCACTTGCTTCTTTAGCTTTATCTCCCTAATTAGAAGGCAAAACCCTGAGAATAAGGACTATGGCTTATTATCCCTTCCTCAGACAGTGTTGTTGCTGTGGCAGGACACATCAGAAATGCTGTCTCAATAATTGAGTACAGGACTGCTAGAGCTCAAAGTCTCTGAACTGATGTGTTACTACTCTAGTTCCATTTATTGACACACTGAAAGAATAAACTTCGGCAACAAGGCACTCAGGTGGCATTCTGTACGGTGGCATTCTGTATGTGGTTTTGAGTGTTAAATCTTTTTTTCTTAGACTATGTTCTCCTAGGTAAATTTTCATATCTATCTAAAAATTCCACAAAATGCTCAAGAGGAAGAGTCTAAAGTTTTGCCCTAATTATAAGACCAGACAACTATATTTTTCTAATCTGCTATGGACTTTTCTTTTGATTCCTTTATTTTTTATGTATTTGCAAGAAAAATTTTAACACTGAGAGGTCCTTAGAAAGCTAACCCCTCCCCAAAATGGACTTTCGAAACAATTAAATTCCTATTAATTCTAACTCGCATTTCTTTACATTTTATATTAATAAGCCATTTTATATAGAAGTATATTAATATAAATTTTATTGTAGCTGAATATTTCGTATATGCCTGTATATGCACATATATACGTACATATAGATACATACCTCTATACAAACTTTCAAACAACCCTGTTTTTTATCTTTTAATTTTTATTCTAGTAACATATATATGACAAAATTTCCACTTTTAACCACATTCATATATATAATTCAATGCTGCTAATTACATTCACAATATTGTGCTACCTTCACCACCATCCAGTTCCAAAACTTTGCAATCAAACTAAATAGAAATTCTGTGCAAATTAAGCATTAACTCCCCATTCTCTACCCTCAACCCAGCCCCTGGTAACCTAGATTCTATATTCTAACATTATGAGTTTGCTTATTCTAATTACTTCATATCAGTGAGATCACACAATATTTGAACTTTTGTGTCTAGCTTCTTATTTCACTTAGCATAATGTCTTCAAGTTTCATCCATGTTGTCGTATGTATGAAGACTTCATTCCCGTAAAAATATGGAATGCTTCAAGAATTTGCATGCCATCTTTGCACATGGGGCCGTACTAATCTTCTTGTATCATCCCTGTTTTAGGATATGTGCTGCATAAGGGAGCACAAAACAACCCTGTTTTGCACACACACATGCACGTACATACTCACACTCTATTCAGGAGTCAAAGTTAATCCTGGTGGCAAAAACCAGTGTGGAGACATGTAGAAAGAACTTGCCATTACAGAAATGCCAAACTAGAATGATAGGCTATAGATTATGATATAAATATGAATAAAACCTAGTTATCTTAGAAGAGAGAGAGGGCTTTGCCAACCAATACCTGCCGTTGGAAGGAGCTAACTTTGGTATCTGATGATTTAAATATAAAAGAAGTGATCTACCTTTTAGACTAATATGAAAAGAATGTTGCACAGAGACAGGAGTAAATTATATATATCTAGTACCTAAGTAATTCTGAGATTAGTAGAGTCAATATTTCAAATTTCTTTGAAAATATTGGGAAAACTAGAGGAAACTGAAGAACACCAGCCAAATATAAATCCAAATGTTCTTTTAAAAATGGTGTCTTCCAACATTTGTTTATATTTTCTTTATAATCCATTTGATTTTAATTTTATAAGATTCAAATGATGAGGGTCTAGAACAAGAGTCAGCAAGTTTCTTATTTTCTGTAAAGTGCTTGAAAGTAAACTTTTTAGGCTTTGTGGGCCATATGGTCTCTGTCATAGTTACTCAACTGTGCTGTTGTAGTGCAAAAGCAGCCAAAAACAATGTAGGAAGAAAAGAGCATGGCTGTTACAAAAACTCTATTAACAAAAACAGGAATTGGACCAGATTAGTTTACCAATCCCTAGTCCAAAAGAAATTAAATGGTTTTAAATTCACTATAATTTTATGCATTTAAATTCCCTAAGTTTTATAAAATCTTCCTCTATAAGTTAGAATATGGTTGTACTGTAACTCTTTATAAATTATATAACCTGAAAACTCACTTTGTTTCCTTCAGTTATAGAAAATGCCTCCTAATGTGGCAGTATATTTCAGTGATAAGTGAAATATAAGTTGTATCAACTATAAGATAGCATTTTTTCCGAAGTCTAGAGTCAGGTTTTCTAGGCAAAAGAAAAACTAGCAAAAACAACAACAAAAGCAACAAAAACAAGTCTTGTTTTTAAAACAGAAAAGCCTACTACTGTGAATTATAACATTAAATCGCAATCTACAGAAGCATCATTTTGAAAATGATATTTAGTTAGTATTGGATTTAAGAAAGTGTACATGCCCTCCTCAATTATCTGCTCATGTGTCCTGTCATAATCCATATATCAGTTATCACAATGCATGATTAACTCATTATTTGAAACTTACACATAACTTTTAATATAATAACCTATATGCTTTGTTTTCCATTTGACAAGTATCAATTTTATCATCTACTGTTTTCCAGCAAAAGGTTAGCTTAAATAGGAAGAGGGAGATTTAGAGTTGTATTTTTTCCAACCTGGATGAAAATTCTTTACTTTGCCCTATATACAATTCCATGGGGCATTATTATTTTTCATCTTAATGATCACTTGAATGTTCTTTCCAGTATACTTATTGGCTTCACAGTAAATACATGAAATGAAATTTATGCTCAAGGGACTATGCGCAAATGATCTATTAATTATAGTTGAACAATTTGATATACAATAAAATTTAAACATCTCTTTCTCATAGCAGACAAGAACTTAACTACTGGGAGATGAGAGGTGGAGAAGTTTGCTAGATATAGAGAACATAATAGCCACAGTTAATGGGTTCCTTCAAGTCATATCTAGAAATGTGCATAATTTTAATTATAGTCTACTTGAGTAGATGAAGGGAGAAATAAGATAAAGGTATGTACACCTAGCACAAACACACGGCTAGGTTATTTTATATTCCAAACAAAATTATTCATATTTCTATTGTAAATGAAAATGTAATGAAATCAGTTTATTAACACATTTGGGACTGGCTTTCATATGTTTTTTATTATATAATAAATGATACATGTGCATGTATATTCACATTCCAATTTGTAAAACTTGTGATAATATAATATACTTTACATATAGGCATTTTACCATTACTTATTAAAATAGAATTTATAGAAGTTAAAAGAAATTGTTAGGAAAATTTATTTTAGTTACCTAATAAATAATTTACATATTGTGAATCGGTTTATATACCGGGGCAAAATTAAAGTTTAAGTAAACCTAATACTATGTATTCGCAACCTCTTATTTGATTACCACATATCCCTAAATGCTTATTTATGTGCAAAATTCGTTTGGGGATTTGTTTGTTATGTTCCAAACAGAATTGTATTTTTCTATCCACCTAAACTGTTTTATCATATATAAGGCCAGATTTTTATTTTTCTTTCTGGACAATTTTCAAACTATGTTTTCTTTTACCCTGAATTTCTAAGATGAGAAAAATTATTTGGATAACCACCTTATACTGTCACATTAACTTAGCTGTGAAGATCTGTTCCTGGTTATGGATTATGGGAGTTTATGGGGATGGCAAGTCTAAATTCTGCGCTATCCTGTGCTGTGCTACATACTAGAGGATGGCCCCAGAGTACTTTCTTAGTAATTACTTAATTTTTCATGGAAAAATGTATCCAAACAAATTTACTTAATAGGATAAATACAAAGTATCTGGTAATCATTCAGGTATCCCTAGATCAAGAAGGACCACATCTAATTAAGTATTTTAATGAATTACTTTCTCTACAAAACTTTTCTTTCTTTTTTCAAGTTGTTAACCCTCGACCTTTTATGTGACCAATTTTGAGCATAATTTTTCAACTAGCTGCTCAAGGTTATAAGGAATTTTGTTTCACTTTGAGGATTTTTCAAAAACAATTGCAGATATAGCTAGGGTATTGTACACTGGAGAGAAGCTCTAGGAAATGAGAGTGTAGAAAATCATTTGTTTTCTCTGGTTTGGCTACTGGCAATCTCTTAGCAAGGCAAAGTGAGAATCCTTGCTTCAATGTTAAAAGTGTCGTAATGATTCTGGAGCTGAGCAGTAAAAATGGAAAATTTTGAATATTAAGTCAGCACCTTTGGTTCCTTTTTTCTTCGAGTACCACATGGATTCTGAACAAAGCATAGTAAGAGGATATATTCTTGAGTTCAGATCGTGATGGGGCTGCATATTAGATGTGCAACCTTGTACCATTGCTGCCTCTCTGCCTCACTTTCCTTAACTGCAAAATAAGGACAATAATAGCATCTACTTTGTATGGCTATTGTGGAGCCATATAGAATTTGAAAAATGACTGTGAAATGAATTTCAACTTCCTGCATAGAATCTGTTGGGGGTCACTTCTATATATATGTATACCTTGGAATTTGGAACTACTGATATTATAAATAAGAATGTAACTGAGATGATAAATGAACATTTAAATGTGTAATCACACATTTAAGTAAGTATGTTTGGTGCTGTGGTGTTATGAGCATATATTTAAATTTATGCAAATTGAAAATATCACCTACTGTAATAGGTGAAAATATTTGATAACACAAGGTCTAGTTAAAAGTTCGTATTATATCTACTGAATACACTTGTCCTTCACAGCCTAAGATTAGATTTTGCCCATATACTTAATGGTTGAATAGCTCCCTTTTCCCCTCACTGCCCTATTTGCTGGAAATCAGGTTCCCAACACCAACTCTGCCCACTAAATCCCAGTTACTTCTGAGACTTTCTAATGATACTGCCTCACATATGTTTTACTACATAACTTTCAGTTGTGGTCATCTCATCAGCTCCCACCCTCCTGCTTCTGTTGCTGGAGATGTCTAATGCTGGCCAGGGGTCATCTGATCTCTGCTGATGACCTCACCAGGGCCTCTGGGAGGAGTTGCTGCTCTTCATCTGCCCAAGGATTAGTACTGGTCTGTTTACTGTACAGAAAAAGATATTGATGTAGTCTGTGGCTATTGTTGGACTCCACAGCCAAAGACCATGACCTTAACTCAAGTCTAATGGAATGGGATCTTGGGTCAAAGATGGGAGTTGAAATCTTAGCTCAACTATTTTGAGCAAGTTACTAGCTCCCTAAAACATGGGGAAAATAATTGCATGTTTCCCCATGATTGTCATGAGAATTCAATTAAATAATCCACATAAAATGTCTGGTGCATAGTAAGTGCTCAAAATATGACCGTGAGGACAATGATGATGATGATGGCAGCAACCTCTTTTCTGCATGGTTGATGTGCACCTGGCTTCCCACCAAATGACCAGAGATACCAACATCACTTTTGGTTTTCTTCAGAGGATCCCAAAAGACTGCCTCATTTATTGGCTCAGATTAATCTCTTCCCTGAATTAAAAGTGAGAATGTTCATGATCTTCAGGCAAAGCTCTATTTCCTATTCATTGATACATAAAATAATATGATGCTTTTAACTTTCTCAAAGA
>PVKH010007324.1:0-20299 GCA_004027955.1 Chaetophractus vellerosus | reverse complement strand
GGTTTCTGAGCAAAGTTGGCATTTAATCTTATCGAGTTTCCTTGTGTGTGATGATTTACTTTTCTCTTGCTGCTTTCAGAAACCTCTCTTTATCTCTGATATTTGTCATTCTGAATACTAGGTGTCTCAGGGTAGGTCTATTCAGATTTATTCTGTTTGGGGTGCATTGTCCTTCATGGATATTGATATTTATGTCTTTCATAAGGGTTGGGAAGTTTTTGGTCATTATTTCCTCAAATATTCTCTCTACCCATTTTCCATTCTTTTCTTCTGGGACACCAAAAATGCATATGTTTGTGTGTTTCAAAACATCATTCAATCCCCTGAGACCCTGTTCTATATTTTCCATTCTCTTCTATTTCTGTTCTCTTTCTTTTCCAGTTCAGATGTCCTGTCTTCAAAGTCACTAATTTGTCCTCAAGAAATTCAAATTTGCTCTTATGTGCCTCTAATGTATTTTTAATCTCATCTTTCGTGTCTTTCATTCCCATAAGATCTGTTACTTTTCTTTGTAGGCTTTCAAATTGTTCTTTATACTCACCCTGTGTCTTCTTATTATACTTTAGCTCTTCAGTCATATTTTCTTCTAATTTTTTGAATTGATTTAGGAGAATTATGTGATTATCACTGATTAATTATCTTAAATCCTGTATCTCTTCAGGATATTTGGTTTGTTTCTTTGGCTGGGCCATCTCTTCTAGTTTCCTAATATGGCTTGAAATTTTTTGCTCATGTCTAGGCATCTGAATATATTGATGAATTTACTCTGATGGCTAATTTCTCTCACTTGCCATTTATATTTTTTATTCCACAGCTCTTCTTTGATGTTTGGTTCAACTTATTCTCAGTCCTTCACATTTCCAAGCTTAAGTTTTCAAAATCAGTCCAGGGACTCACTAATGGGGCACAGATTTTCTCCTAAGCATTAGGGTACAAAAAGAACCAAAAGCAGTTTTTGTCCATGCAATTCACAGACCACCCAGCAGATGGCGCAAATTGTTGCACCTTTCCACATGTTTCAATCTCTGTTTTCCTGTGTTTTGGTCTGGTCAGACCTGAGAATCAAAGTGGGATCTGATGGAAAAATTCACTGAAGAAAAGCCCCCTGACTCTGCCTCTCTTTTCCCTTGTAACAGCCGACAGGGAGGAAGTTGTTTGCTCCCCTCTCAGTCAGCTGCAGTGAGCCAGGGGTTTTACTCCAGTTTAATATCTTGGGGATGGGGGAAGGGAGCTCTTCCCACCACCATGGGGGTTTCGTAATTCATGGTTTTGGTTTCAGGGTTTTTGTTTTACTGTCTCTCACCCTCCTGGGAGTTGTTTAGCACTGTTCTGATCTGCTGAACCCCAAAGCAGTTCCCTTTGACAGCTTTTGGCTCTTTCTCCTTTGTTTTTTTTTAAACAAATCAATTTTATTGATAGGTAGTAATAACGCATACAATTAATCCAAAGTGTACAATGAATGGTATTTTGTATAATCACATAGTTGTGCATTATCATTTCAATCATTATTGATGCATTTTCATTATTCAATAATAATAATAATAATAATAAAACAGAAACAAACAATAAAATTCCTCACTTCTCAATCTCTCTGTTTCTCTGCTGCACATAGTGCTATTTCCGGCTATGTTTACACAATTACTCATTTGTTTATTAAACAGTTTTATTGAGATGTAGTCACATACCATATGATCTATCTGAAATGTATAATAAATGGTTCTCAGTTTTTGCTGTTAAAAAGTCATTTATTGTAAAATTGTAAAGTAAATAGAAAAATAGATTGAAAGAAATTACAAATTTTAAATGAAAGTGCAATGCCAGGTTAGATTTGGTATAATCAATTATAAAAAATAGATAGATTAGCAACAAACATTTATAAATGTAAATAATAATTCAATATAATAGAAATTAATTATGACAATTTTAACTTTTACATAGTACAGCTCTAAGTCTTGGACATAATAATCACTAAGAATGAAATAAATTATTGATTTATTTATTTAACTTTCATTTCGACAATAATGTTTTCTAGATAATCAAATTCCTATTTTGGAATTCTTCACATCTTATTGGAATGAATTACAGCAGGTAACAATTTGCCAACTCATAATTTTATGAGGCAGAAAAAATCAAAATCTTTTTCCACAGTGCTCATGCTAAATTATTATTGATCCAGATAGATTATTTTAATTAGAGTATGAATAAGAAAGGGTTAAAGAAAAATGACATATCCAAAAATATTTCTCTTCTCCAGCCCTCCTCAATTAAAAGCAAGTGTTTATTTTGTATGAAAAAAATACAGAAAAATGATCACAGGAACAATTTGCCAGTTGCACTGAGTAATTATTGTTCATATATTATAATGTTGCTATTTCACATTTATCTGTTCAACTGCAGCTTTTTTTTTTTTTTTTGGTTACTATTTGCATGGAATACCTTTTTCCAGACACTCACTTTTAACCTGGTTCTGTCCTTACATCTGAGGTGGGCCTCTTATAGACAACATATAGATGGCTCATATTTTTTTACCCATTCGATCAGTCTATGTCTTTGGGGTGTTCAGTCCATTAATATTCATTGTTATTATTATAAAGTCATTACTTACTTCATCCATTTTGTCCTTCTGCTCTCTATTGTCATATTGTTCTATTGTCTGTCTTCTTATCTTTCCTAAAAATCTTCATTTCTAAACTCTCTCCAAATCTCTCCCCATGTTTCTTCCTTTCAGGCTGCAGCATCCCCTTTAGTATCTCTTGCAAATCTGGTCTTTTGGTATCATAGTCTATCAGTTTTTGATTGTCTATGAAGACTTTGAACTCACCCTCATTTTTGAAGGACAGCTTTGCCAGATATGGACTTCTTGGCTGGCAGTTTTTCTCTTTCAGTACCTTAAATACATCATACCACTTTCTTCTCTCCTCCATGGTTTCTGATGCAAGGACTACACTTAATCTTATTGAATTTCACTTGTATGTGATGCTTTGTTATTCTCTTGCTGCTTTCAGAATTCTCTATCTCTAATATTTGTCATTCTGAATAGTAGGTGTCTCAGGGTACATCTATTCAGATTTATTCTGTTTGGGGTGCATTGTCCTTTTGGATATTGATATTTATGCCATTCATAATAGTTCAGAAATTTTCAGTCATTATTTCCTCAAATATTCTCTGTCCCTTTTCCATTCTCTTCTCCTTCTGGGACAGAAATTATCTGAATGTTTGTGTACTTCAGGTTGTCATTCAATTCCCTGAGACTCTGTTCCATTTTTTTTCCATTCTCTTCTCTTCTTGTTCTCCAGTCTTTTCCAGTTCAGATGTTCTGTCTTCAAAATCACAAATTCTGTCTTCAAGCAATTCAGATCTGCTCTTATGTGCCTCTAATATATTTTTAATCTCATCCACTGTGTCTTTCATTCCCATAAGGTCTGTTACTTTTCTTCAAATTGTTCTTTTTGCTCTCCCAGTGGCTTCTTAATATCCTTTATTTCTTTAGTCATATTTTCTTTAAATTCTTCGAATTGATTTAGAAGAGTTGTGTGATTATCACGGATTAATTGCCTTAATTCCTGTATCTCTTCAGGATATTTGGTTTATTTCTTTGGCTGGGCCATCTCTTCCTATTTCTTAGTGTAGCTTGCCTTTACAGTAATAATGTTTAATGTTAATGAATTAAACTCCTCAGTCAAAAGATACAGACTGGCAGAATGGATAATAAAATATGAGCTATCTATATGCTGAGCAACTACAGCCTCTTTCAGTCCCCATGGACTAGACTGTTGCACACATCTGTGGCTCCATCCTTGCACCAACAGGGCAGGAGGAGGGACCATGCTCTTTCAAACTCAATGAGCAAATGCAGTGACTTTCAGCCTGCAAAACTAGATTGTTGGACACATCTTTGGCTCCATCTCCTCCCCTTACAAAACAGGTGGAGAGATGGTGCTCCTTTACTGTCTCCAGGCAACTGCAGTAGTTTTGGGCTTGTATGGACTAGATTGTTAGGCACACCTGAGACTCCAAGACTGCTCCTGGCAGGGCAGGAGGGGTTCAGTACTTTTTCAGGCCACCTGGGTAACTCTGGTCAGTTTGACCCAATTTGATGCCTATACCTGCAGCTTGATCCCTGCCCAGATCAGAGAGGAAGGTGCATGGAGCTTCATCAGTATCTTCAAGCAACTATAGACAGTCTTGGCCTGCATGACTTTTCCTGCACATGGCTGCAACTCTGTTCATACTGCTGGCAGGTGAGAAAGGTGGGAAAATCTTCATTGGTTCCTTGGTCAATGTAGGCAGCTTCAGCTTCCACAGCTTATAGTATCAACCTCATTTTCAGCTCATACTCTGCAACTAGCAAGAGAGAAGGTAAGAAACAGATGAAAAAGAGCTGAAAAATTCATAGTGAGTAAACACAAGCCACTATAAAGTACCAAATTAGGTTGAACCAAGTATCAAAAAGGGGATGTAGCACAAAGGCAATCAAATAGAATTCCCTAGATTAAAGAGAGAAACTGTTCCCAGAATAAATACATATAGTAAATCCGAGGCCAAGAAACCAAAAAAATTACAATCCATACCAAGAAACAGAAATATATGGCACAGTCAATGGAAAACTAAGCCTATGGATGATGTAAAGAAGCTGAGACAACTAATCATAAATGTTCAAACAAATCTCCTTAGTAAGTTTAATGGATGGCTAAAGAGATTAAGGATATCAAGAAAATACTGGATGAGCACAAAGAAGAATTTGAAAGCATACATAGAAAATAGCAGATCTTATGGGAATGAAGGGCAATCTAACTGAAACTAAAAATACACTGGAGGCATGAAACAGCAGACTTGACATGGCTGAAGAAAGGATCAGTGAGCTTGAAGACATGTCAAAGAAGGCGCCATATCAATGCTAAGGGTCAATAATAGGAGGGTATGGGAATTTTTTCTTTTGGACTAAAGAAAATGTACAAAAATTTACTGTGACAACGACTGCATGACTCTATGATGAAAGCGAGGACCACTGAGTATGCATTTTGGATAAATTGCACATGCATGAGACTGGACAGCACAGTGAAGCATGTGGAGGAAGGCGGACTGCAGTAATGCTACAAGGATGGCAATGTCCTTTCATGAACCATAACAAATGTACAATGGCGTGATGGTGGTGGGCATGGAAATGTGTACCAAGTGCACTATGTGCTGTAGTTAGTAGTAATAGCCTGATGGTCTTCCACAATCTGTACCAAATGCTTCCCTCGGCAATGTAGGGTGTTGGAGGAGGGCTGTTGTATGGGAATTTGCACATCATGCATGATTGTTTTGTAAGCTCTCAACCTCTCTAATATAAAACATTTTTTAAAAAATGAAATGTTAAGCTAATCAGAAAGGGTAAAGAAAAATAAAGTATATAGATACACAGAACAATAGCATAAAAATGGAGAAAGAAATGGAAGGTAATGCTGTAAGGTTCTTACAATATATATGAAGTGGTATACTATGATTTAAAGATAGAATGCCATAAGTTAAAAGTACAAATTTTAAATCCTAGGGAAATCACACACAGGTAAAACAAAGAGGCAGAGCTAATAAGCCAAAAGTGGCGATTATATGCAGTACTAAAAAATTATTCAATAAAACGTGAAAAGTCACAAAAAGAGGGAAAGGGAGACAAAGATCAGGTGGGACAATAGAAAACAATTAGCAAGCTGAGCTATTTAAACCCAGCAATGTGAAAAATTACATTAAACAAATTGTCTAAGACCTCCAGTGAAGAGGCAGATTTGTCCAACAATTGGCAATTATATGACATCCCAATTATATGATGTCTATAAAATCACATCTTTTATTATATAAAGATGGTGGTAAGTTAAAAATAAAAATAAATTGGCTGTATTTTTTATCATCAGATAAATAAGAATTTAGGACAGGAAATATCACCAGGGATAAAGAAGGACATCCCATATTGGTGAAGAGATTAATTGATAAGAAGACAATTCTAACATACCTATTTAAAAACGGTTCAAATAATGAATCATGATCTGGTAGAAATGAAAGAAGAAATAAATTACATGTATAGTTCGTGGTTTCTCTACTTTTCTTTCAGTAATTAATATAAATAAATAGACAAAAAATGAGTAAGAATGAAAAATTCTTAATACTATTTTCATTATTATTTATATTTAAAATATATTGACACCTTTTTAATAGCAGCATGTAACAGCTCATTGCCAATTTCTCTCCTGTTCCAATCCCCGAAGTTTCCTGGGAGGTACTGAAAACATATTTATCATGTACACATGGAAATCATACTATCTACTCTCAGCTGACAGTTCACTGTTATTTGGAAATCTGTGTATTGAACTTCTATTTATTGCACATTCCATCCCTCAGAGTAGCAGTCCTCAGATCTGCACAAGGTGAGCCTGGACTGTGGCCTTTTCTATTCTCAAAACCCAACTAAAACACTAACCCAATATGTACTACTTCAAATTCTCTGAAAGCTTACCTTCTTTCACCTCCTATTTTTATCAGAGAAAGAACTATTTATTTGCTGCCATTCCCAAGACTCTCACATTTTGACCCATCAATTATTGTCTTGCATATTCTATTCCTTACATCTTGATTCCTTTCTGAGCACAAAATCCTCTTGTCTAGTAAAGTCGGTTTCTGAAAACTGCTTTGATTTTTTACTTTACTTTAGTTAAGCCACTAATTTGGACAAATTGCTTCCATTTCTTGAATTATCAATTCCTGCTTTTACCCATTCTTTTCTGTAAGATCCATGATTCCTTCATAGTATCTAGCTACAAGATCTTTCGTCAGTCTTCATCCTATATGACTTTAATCTGATCCGTGTTAATCTTGAATCTCATTTTCCATTATAGGTAATGCATTTCTCCTTCTATGATTTTTTTGACTGCTCTTATTTCTTTTTCTCTTGTAAGCTATTCATTTTCCTTCTACTTTCTTAAGGTAGGACATCCGCCAAGATTGCTGTGATGGTTAAGTTTGTGGCAACTTGGCCAGGTTCTGGTGATCAGTTATTTGGTCAAACAAGCACTGGCCTGATTCTTGCTGTGAAGATATTTTGTGGACTTAAATCATCAGTCAGTTGATTGCATCTATGGCTAATTACACCTACAATCATCTAAGGATATTGCCTCCAACAATTATGTAAGGAGATTGCCTTCAACATGAAGGAAGTCTCATTCAATCAGTTAAAAGCCTTAAAAAGGAGAACTGTTGATTTCAGCAATCAGAAGGAAAAATTTCCATCTCTACTTCGGCTAGGCAGTGTTTCCTAGAGAATTCATCAAAAACCTTTGGATTCTTACCTGGCGGGGGGGAGATACATGATCAGGAAGGTGGTTTCCCCAGGGCAAGGCTTGTCCATTGCACTCTGGATGTGCTGACCCCTGCGATTTCTCCAAATGGGGGAAGCTCAACTGCATAATTTGTGGTAGTGGGGGACTGCACCTGTGCTCTCCCCTGAAAAAGCAAACAAAAAACAGAAACAACAAGACAAAACTAAACTAAACAAAAATCTTCAATGGAGTTCCCAGCTTGTAGCCTGCCCTGTGGAATTTGTATCTGCCCACCCCCACAGTCCTGTGAGCCAATTCCTATAATAAAACTCACGATATTTACATATCTGTTTCCTGGAGAACCCTGTCTGTGCAATCACATTTTCAGTTTCTTCTCGTTTTTCTCTCATTCTTAGAGTTACTTCCATGTTCTAAATTATCTGGGACCGATTCCCAGTCCATATTACTGATTGCTAAGCCCACATATTCAAATGTATGGCTATTTTATCTGGGTTTCAAATTCACCACGTCCACAGGCAAACCAAACAAGCTCTCGGTCTCCCTGTTCTTAATTATGAGTGCTCATGGTTTGAGATTTTATAGTTGTCCTTTACTTTTTTTCTCTTCTCTGACACATCTATAAATCAAACTTATTTTAATTCACAATATCTCTCCTACCCTCTCTCCTTTCCAAGTCTCTCTACTTCCTAACACAAGTTCTTCCAGTGGCTTCACTATTTCCTGAGCACAAATACCCCAGACTTTATACAAAACATTTGACCACACTCCTGATCAGAATGTCTTTCTAGCTTGGTTCCCTGTCTCTGCTCGTACTCTCATTCCTCTCTAGATGAACATTTTTATTAGTTTTGCTTACTGAAATGCTCATTACCTGAAGTTGTCATTAAAAAGTCCCTTTCCCTTGGGGGCTTTACTGATTCCTTTCCCTGGATTTGATCCCTCCCTCTGGAATTCTGGCTGTATCTGTGCACCTTGACAGCACTCATCATATTATCTTTCTCCTTGTGTACTCTTCATCAACCTGCCATTCCACTGGCATCTCCCCGCACAGAGGGAAGCTGTGCGTTACTCATTTTTGTAACAATGTTTTGCACATAGTAGGCACTAAAAATGTACGTTAATTTGAATTTATTTGCATTTTAGCCTGTTTCCAACTTTCAGCTAGGTCTGAGGGGACCTGTCCAACTTCTCTAATTTGATGGTATCTTTAACTATGAAATATTTCAAATAGAGAATTTCCTTATGCCAATATGGGAAGATCATACTCATGTCCACAAAATAAAACTTTATGAATGGAAGTTAGAGAAAAGTCAATAAGCAATGTTTCCATCCACTAAGCAAGAGACCTTCTGTGTTCTCATCCCACCCCCAAATTAAAAGGAATTAAAAGCACTAAATATGCCCTAGGATACTTTCACATCATTGTATGCATCATTTAAATTAGGAGCAGTAGTCCACATAGTAAAATGGTGTGAAAAGCATAGTCTTTGGAGTTTTACTACCTGGGTTCAAATACCTAGTTTATTATCCACTAGCTGTGTTATCTTGGGCAAGTTATTTAACTTCTCTGTGCCTAAGTTTACTTCTTTGCTAAATAAAGATACAACAATATATATGTTGTGGCATTGCTGTGAGAATTAAATAGTGTGACATTTATAATATAGGCAAGGATGTAGGCAGTATAAAAATGTTCAATGAAAGAAATAAGAAGGCACTACCTTTTACTTTCGACGCATGCATGTGTATACTTAATTAACTTTATTTTGTCTGTCAAAAAACTGTACAAGTAAAAAGGGCATTTTGTTTACAGTATGGCTCATCTCAAAAGTGAAGCAGAAAAATCATATTGCTTTATAAAAGTGCTTCCAACATAATTATCCAGCCTAGAAATGAAAGCAACTGCAGTCAATTGAGCATTAATATTTTCTCTTTATCTTTATATGACACTTCAATTCCTGAGATACTCAGAAAATGTTTCCAAACATGTGTCAGGTTTTTCTTTATTGTTGTCATAAGTAACAGTTCTCCTTGTCTTTAACTGTTCTGCTCAACTCCTTCTGCTCATTAACATTATCTTAATCTTCTTAAGCTGATGCTTTTATAATTTCACTTCTCTGGTCATCAGTGGCTCTCAATGCCTAAGGAAAGTTTATACTCTTAGCACTGTCTTCCATTTATATTTCTTGTACTTTCAGCCTTTTCCTCACAAACCAACTATAGCCGGATTTTGTTTAGGTTCTTGACTAAACAGTAAGAAATGAATTTCAGAAGCATGTCACGTTGATGAGGCCAGTAATTCATTAAGGTAGCAAGGGAAGAGAAATGGGAGAAAAGAAGAAATCGTGGGTCCCAGAGAGAGGAAAGGGGCTGAGGAGTGATTAAAAGGGCTGAGGTACAGACTATGATTTCTCCTTCTAGATTATATATGCCCAGGTTTTCCTTGTGTGTTGATCCATGCAGGGGGACATGGTGAGAACAGGGCGCAGAAGGCGAGGACAGGGGTCAAAAGGCATGAGAGGGCGGTTGACCTTTGCACCTGCTTTTTCAACCACGGGGGGAGTCCCAGCTGTTCTCTGTGTGGATTGACTGCCCCACCCATTAACCCCCAGGGAGGGCCCAATGATGAGGTCTCTGGAGAATAGCCAGGGTTCTCCTGGCTTCCGGCGGAAACCATGTTCCAAATTTGGGGTTCTCATGAGGGTCTTCCAGCAGCCATCTTGGGAGTACTGATGTCCACATGGGTTTTTTTTTGCCAGGTTCCAGATCCATCTATTGATTCCCTATCTAGCCTGCTTCACAACCATATTCTCCAGCAAATTATTCTGGACCAACTGTGAATCCTTTCATAGTGTTTTTCTCTTTCCTTCTGTGTGTTTTGGCTGCTCTTGCTTGGTGGTCTTCAGATTATTGTTTTCTCCAACACTACATAATAGAAAAGATATGGGCTTGGGGTCAATATCTAGGTCCAGATATGGACGCTGCAAATAGTTGGTTGTGTAAGCCGTGACATTTACCTAAACGCTTTGGGCCTCAGTTGGTGAATACTTCTTAGGATTAAATTATATAGAGTGTGTAGGGTGTCCGGCAAAGAGTATGTCAACTAAGGATGGCCTTTTCCTTTTCACTTGATCCAAATCTGCATGTCCTTTAAGTCCTAGTTCAAATTCCATCTCTGGCAAAGAAACTTCCCTGAATCAGGGGCCCTTGATTTCCTTTCTCATTGAAACTTATATTCTTTTGCATTCACTTCACACTTCTCATTTATAGGTGCTAATTTTTTCTTGGACACTAGAAGGTCTTTTCACATATATTCATCCAATTCCTTCACTTAGATTTTAAGCTGTATGACTGTTCTTAACCTCATTGGTACTTGAAATAAGACCTTGAACTATTTAGTCAGTATGGTATTTTTAGTTGATTAAAAGTTTTATAGCATTTTTATCCTTTTTTATATGGTCAAAATCTATAAATTAAGTGGAAAGCATTGAAACATATTTTAGAAACATCATTTAAAAAATTCCCAGCATAATTTTAAAGTAAGAAATGCCAATTTAAATATTTCACTGGCTTATTTTATTTATTAAATCTTCCCATACTAAAATACGTAATAATTTTTGTTTAAATGATCTCATAAGTTTTATGAATAAAAACAGTGGAGTTCCAAATATAGCATTACTATGCTGTGGGAAGAGGTTTAATGGCGCTAAGGAAAACATATATTACTATTAAACTTAAATTTTCCACTGAGATTAAAAGTGGTGTTTGCATTGGCCACTGTATGCCTGAATGCGTTTCTGTGTGCATATTCATTTTTAATTTCTTTGTTTCAAAATACAAACACTATTGAGAAAGAGAAAAGCAGTCTAAGTCAGTAGTCTGGTGCCATGAGGAAGTGTCGTGTGCTCCTGGTGAAATAAACAACTTCACAGAACATCAACACCAGGCAAGGGCACCCTATTACCAAACACAAGGCCACTCCATAATCATACCTGAAACAGAACATAAACATCAACGTCTACAAACATCCTCCCATCCTGGCTCATAGTAGTGGCTGTTGCTTCTTTACCCACTGTAGCGTAAACCTGGTCTAGCCTTCCTTCCCTCTTCCTGACAGCATCCAACTGAAAGACAAGCCCTGCTTCCACAAATGCTTCAGGATAACACCTAACGTAAGCCCAAAACCTACAACAAGTCCTTTCTAACATCCTCCAGGTACTCACGGTGTGCCTTCTCCTTTTCTGCAACAAGGGACAAACCCAAATTGTTCCATTAAAGGTGTGTTCCTGGTAGTCGTTGGCTGTAGGGTATTTACACCATGTACTGAGATTATCCCATGCTATATCACCTATTGTCTCTATAATGCTCTGCTGAAAAAATAGAAAACAACTGAAGCAGATCCATCAACTTACATTTTAATACCACTTTTCATCCCAAAAAGCCACACAAGATCTATAAAAGAACTGGCTTTCCCATACAAGTGAAATAAAGTCACTTGCATAACAGAACTCAGAATATGAATGCATTACCTTCCTCCCAGCATGGGACATGACTCCCGGGGATGAGCCTCCCTGGCAACGCGGGATTACTAACAAATGCCAACAGGCAGAATGACTGGAAAAAGTCTTCAAATAAAAGGGGGAAATGGTAAAGACAAATGAGTTCATAGGGCTAAGAGACTTCAAAGTGAGTCGGGAGGTCAACCCAGAGGTAACACTTGTGCAAATCCCAGTAGGACCTCCTCAGCTTCAAATATGGATATCACCCCAAACAGAGGGCCTCCTGAGGGCTTTGGAGCTATCCAGGTCTTATATCAGGGCAGATAGCCCCAGAGTTTGGTGCCTTCCTAGTGGGACCTAATTTGGAATCCTTGCTCCTGAGAGTGACAGAGTCTGACTGAAATGTGTCTTCACTGCACATAGTCCAGCTGTCTCTTCTATTCCAACCTATATTTGATGCCAGAGTTTTAGGTGTACTTCCAGAGACCGGAGACTATGGGCTGTCCATGTGCCAAGTGGGTCCAGATACTCTGTAGACCTGCAACTCCTACACTACAACTCAATGGACTCACCCAGGACACCTAGATGGGAGTTGATGATGGACGACGGCTATGCTGGGGAATGGAGAGAGCCTGCAGCTGCAGGCAGGATAATATCTTCTATCATATCCATGGGATATAAGCCTCCTCTCACTTGGTGGTGGAGGGGACATCACCATCCCAGACTCCTTGGGATTGGGGGAAGAACTATGGACTAGAATGGACTTGTTGGTGTCCTGCTATAGACTTGTGATATATGCAATGGAAGAAATTGCAAAATTATGTGGAGCCAGGGTCACTGGACACTTTTGGAGCAGGGAGAGGGAAGGGCAATTGTAATGCAAAGTTTTTTTGGGACATGGGAATGGTCATGAGGGATGTTGCAATGGAGGATGTAGGCCATTTTGTATCATCATGTATCATGTGGAACTGTGTGGGAGAGAGGGTTGTCTACAGTCTAAACTGTGATCTATGCTTGATGACAAAGCCCCAAATGTGTATATATATTGCAGGTGTTATGCCACACTGATAAGGGATGTGTATGTGGGGGGGTGTGGGAGGTGTGGGGTGGTGACATATGGGTACTCCTGGAATTTCTGTGTAACATTTATGTAATTAATGTATCCTAAAAAAATATATATATTTATATATATATATATGTATAATTAAATTAAAAAAAGAGCTATGTGAAGGTCTTAGTAACTTCAGAGTCATGACCTAGGAATAAAGGGACTGATATTCGTTGAGCATCTGTTATGAGGGCGGTATGGCAAAATTCCTATACGTATTTTCATTTTATATTTTAATTATCATAAAAACAGATATTGTAACTCAGGTTACACAGATGAGAGAAAATTTTAGTTTGGACAGATAAAATAACTTTTCCCTGCTTACCTAACTAATCATGCCATGGGGTCCGGTCAGGCTGACTCTTCTGTAGTCTTTCCATTCCAGCAATCTCCCTCTCCATTTTTCCATCTTGGTTGTTTTTGTTCTATTTTTTTCCCTAATCAATTTGGAGAAAATTTTTGTATTTCATTTTCTTTTTTAACACTTCATTTCCCTTCTAAACTGATAGATTGGGAAGAACTTCAAAATGCAGCTTGAAGTTCAGCACTCTCATTGTAGAGGATTTGTAAGTTTACTTTGATAAATGTCCCTACAGGTTTATCATTGCTATTTATGTACATCTGTGTTCATCCTAGGGGATTAATATTTAGACTCTTCCTCAAGAATTTATTTAGATCTTTTCAGTAGCCTCTAATTATTTGTGAAGTAATCACATAGAGGGAGTTTTATGGCTCTTATCCATTCATGAAATATGTTAGGACAACATTATAGCATGCTGGCTTCTATCTTCTAATTTAACTGGATAATTGGCCGCCATGCAATTGGAGGAATTAAGTTGAAGGAAAAGTAGGAATTCTCAGACTAAACCATAGGATAATTTTGGGCTCTGTGATTTCAAAACCTGAGCAATTAGGGCCCAAGGAATATATTAATTACATATATAGTATTTTACAAAAAAATTATTTTAATTACCCCTAATATAAAATCCTTCAGGGAAATTTTTCAGGTGACTCTTTTATACAAAGTACCCGAAGATTATGAAAAATTATTTTAATATTGTCATTTCAAATTAAGAATTATATTGAAGTTCTTGAAATCACAGTCCAAATTTATTTATATATTTTAAAATTAAAGTTATATGTAATTATCAACTTAAGAATACAAGATGTATACACACACATATACAATTTGCCATTGTTAAAGTAACCATTTTAATTTTTAGTTTAAATTATGTGTTTTATATATATGTATGTGTATAGATGCATGTATACACTTTTTATAAACTAATTATAACAACCAAACATTCAATAATATCAGAGAATAGTAAGCTAAATAATGGTATCACATAAAATTAAAACAAATAATATATATATAAGACTATAGCAACATGAAAATTTCTTAGATTAAAATATTAGCTGAAAAATCATGTTACACTATTATGTATAAAATATTATTATACATATGAAAAAGGAAAAACTTTATCGATAGAAAATTTGCAGAAACAGTTCTCACTTGTGATCTCATTATATTTTGTCTACCTTCTACATATCTGAATATTCACATTTAAAATGAGTAAATATTAGTTTTTATTACAAAACATCATTAAAATATCATTTTACCCTTTCTAAATAATAGCATAAATTATAATTTTAGTTTTTACTGGTCTCAAAGCTCAAAAGCTTTCTGAGATTCTTACTGGCTTTCTGGATATTTTATGAATGCAGTAGGTATTTGCACTCAAGTTGCTTGCTCATCCTGTCTGCTCAGCATGCCATCGTCAGTGTAATGGATCATGTGATGTTCTAGAATGCCCACTCTGTCCAGATCTCTTAAGAACTGGGATCAGAAAACCTTTTCTCCTAAGAGCCAGAGAGTAAAGTTTTTAGAATTTGGAGGCCATATGGTCTCTATCACAACTGTATTAGTGTCCTATTGCTGCTGTAACAAATTGTCACAAACTTGTAGCTTAAAACAGCACAATTTATTATCTTAAGTTTTGGAGGTCAGAAGCCTTAAATAGGTTAATGGGGCTAAAATCAAGGTATCGTCAGATTTCAGAGGCTCTAAGGGAGAATCTGGTGCCGTGCCTTTTCCACCTTCTAGAAGTTGCCTGCCTCCTTTGCTGTGTGCTCTTCCTTATCCTCAAAGCCAGCAACGGCAGGTCAAGTTTTTCTCACATCACATCTCTTTGACTCTACTCTTCTGCCTCAATCTTCCCCAGTTTGGGAACATAGGGATTACATTGGCCCTAGCTAGATAATCTTAGATAATCTCTCTATTTTGAAGGTCAGCTGATTAGCAAACTTAATTACCCGAACTCTTTCACAGGTTCTGGAGAGGAGTTTGTGAAACCTCTGCGTGGCCATTCTTCTGCCTACTACAGGAAGTACTCAACTCTTCTGTGGGGAATAAAAGCAGCAACAGACAAAATGTAAATGAATGGATGTGTCTGTAATTTCAATAAAACTTTATAAAAACAGGTGTCAGGCTGGGTTCATCCTGACATGGGCTCTACTTTACTGACCTTTGTATAGATAATAATATGACAAAGAACAGGAGAGTTAGCATAGCCTACAATAAAAATATATAGTAAATATTGTTGTTTGTCCCATGTGAATGCAAACTGCTTCTGATAATCTTTTCTCCTCAGAATGAAAAAGAATACATTTGCCAAATAAATGATCATATACCATGGTCTTGAGACCTTATTAACCACCTGTGGCAACAATGCCACATTCAGCACATCAGCTGTAACTGTGGCCGTCCACACTCAGTTGCATGGCTGTTCTCAGTCCCTGAGCCACCTAGTATTTGCATGGGCAGGATTGGAAAATCAATGACTGGGATCGTCACCCTGCATACTTTATTTTTTTATTTTTTATTTTTTTAAAGATTTATTTATTTTATTACATATCTCCCCTTCCCCCCTGTTGCGGCGACGCGCCGAGACTTGGTCACTGCGCAGGCGCGGCTTTCCCCGCTTGTGGGCGGCTTCTGCTTCCATCACGGCCGGCTTTTTCAGGTCACCGGTGGCTGGCTGCGCTCCATTCACGCGGGCGACCTGCCCTGCCCGTGGCGGCTTTTTGCCCTGTCCGTGGCAGCTTTTTGACCTGCCCACGGTGGCTCTGGCCCGCCCATGGCGGCTTGCCATTCTCAAGGCGGTCTGCCCGCTAGGAGAGGTCCCCGGGAACCGAACCCAGGGCCTCCCATGTGGTTTCCCAGCGAGCTCTTTATCCACTGAGCTATCTAGCCGGGCCCCACCCTGCATCCTTTAAATCTGTAACTGTATCCTAAATCTCTGTCCTCTCCTTGGGATATAATATTTTTAATCACGTATCTTGGTTGGGGATGGGCACTGCAGCTTCAGAGATATCCAATCGGCTTTCCCCATTATGATTGCCCTTACTTCACAAGCTAAGGATCCAATGTTGTGGTTAACCCAACTGACAAGTATCTTAATTCCATGTGCTCTGCCCATGCCGTCAGCCTGCCCTTCAGGCTGACCATTGGATTGGTCTCCAGACCAAGGGAGCCTGTGGTGAGCTGGGTTTTAGCCAGGACTCTATTTATTATCCGAGCCTGTAAGCCCCATTTTTAAAGAGACACAATGATGACATCTGTGGTTACCAGGAATCATCAGCTCAGATCCCGGGTCCACTAATCCTCAAAATGTCTGGGTATTCTCCTTTCTCTGGTGTACAGTCAGCTGAGCAAATGGCCGTGGTTCTCTTTGAGGAAGGACTTGGTGAACTGTTAAAATGCATACCTGCTATGGTGTTGAGGGCTGTCCTACCAAGACCTGGCCACCTCTACAGTCACTGGATTCTGGATCTGAAAATTGACTCAAATCCTAAACTAACCCAAAGGGTATGACATTTTATTCAGGCTGACATCTCTTGGCCTTCTGCTCTTCCATTCTTGATTTGTTTTTTTTGTTTGGTTATAGATGTTAATTAAGGCGATTGTTAGCTAGCCAGTTATTTTGCATTGGGGATCTCATGCTGTACTAACCACATCCACAGCAACCTGCAGGTCAAGTTTTCTTAGGTTACCCTCTGATCCTGCTGGTTGCCATGGTAATTGTGTATTCCTGGCGTCTGGTGGTTACTCGCTGCCACCAGATCTCTCTTCATCATGGCATACAGTCATCCCTCACCTATGCAGAAGAAACACCACTGCACTTAATTGTTCTGGCAACCCTCTTGCTGGCGCGTTGCTGATGGTCTTGGTGAGTGGTCTGCCCTCTGGATCCTCCTGTAGAACATAGCCCTCTGAGGACCAACAGGCCTCAGGTCCATTACAGCATGCTCACGTCCCTCTGCCTCCTTACCCCCCCCCCCACTTTATATCAGGGCAACTCCACTCACCCTCGGCCATTGCAATATCCCTGGGGATTCTCGTCAGATTGTTAATTTCCATGTCCTGAGAATGTGCCCCAAAGTTAATGAATTATTGATGATCCTGTCTTGTATCCAGTTCACCTGATAAATTAATCCCAGGAGCAGTTTCCTGCTACTTATTCCTGGAACTTTTTCAGAGTATAATCTCATTCCTCTTTTACTTTGAGTCTAGTGCGTGCCCATAGGGGCTATGATGTATTTGATCCTAGTTATAACTCTGCAGTAGGAGAGCACATGCAGCACTTTTCAATGGGGCACTTGCCGTGCAGAGCAAACAACCTCTGTGTATCCTTCTAGATGTCCCTATCCCATGTTTCAGGGCCCTAGGGCCCTTCCTTCACGTGCCTCTGGAACCCTGTGGCACTCAGTTCTCATTCCATTACTCACCTATGACTCTTCCAATGAAGGGAATAAAGGTCTCTTTGTAACCTACCAAAGATGCCCTCTGACGCTCACACTTAAACTTTAGTTGCTTATAAGTGACCTTTAGTTTCCTATTGTCCCTGGGAAGGATGCCAGTATAATTAAGTAGTAACCAGCAAACTCTGCTGTCTTTGTTGGCCACCTCTCCACCATATTTTTCAAATGGCTGAATCATTGTAACTAGAAGGTCTTTTCCCTCTATCTGCCCTCTTCCCTTACCACCATCTGTAAAATCTTTAGCAATCGAGCCGCCACCTTGTACTAGTGATAATCTGTCTCCCACTTGTCTGAATAGTGTCCTCTTTGCCTTCTAGCAATGTGTTATCCTGTCAAAATTCCCCTTTTAACACCTATTTTACACAATTCTTTGTACCATTTGCATTAGTTCAGGTCAGCTAAGAAGCAGAGACCAAGAAGGATTAAATCTTCAAGATATTTAACACAAAGCAAAAAACTTGTGGAAGGTAGGGGAAATGGAAGCAGGATTTGATAGGAAATATCTTTAACTGCAGAACATTTCCAAGAAAGGTTTGACAAAGCTGATGGGGAGACCATAAGCCAAAATTGGCATTAGGAGGGCTTGCCTTAATGTTTTCACCTTACTTAGTCTTTAGCTCAAAACAATCTATGGGGTTTGTGGCATCTTGGAAAAGCAGTGTGGGTCCAGAGGGATGGCAGCTGGGGCCATAAATCAAATAGGCTCTCTGTGGCACAAAATCTGATGGGTGCATTTTCATGGCTGTCACAACCAGAGAGACAACCCTGGAAGCCATATCAGTAGAAACGAAGGCCAAACTGTATTGAGTGATTATTCTAGTTCTGTTGGAAACAGACCCTACAATTTACTGTCCTGACAATTTACTGCCCTGTCACTGGACTTCAGGACTTTTATCCCTTCTATATTTCACTACTCATAGCCAGATGCTTCCAATACCATTCTTACTAGGAAAAAAATGGATTAATTGAAGTGCCCACATGCTCATGTTTTCATTCAGGAATTCAGGACAGAAGACACCTAATTCTTATCCCTTTACTCTAGGCTATAGGGCATGGAAAATGAGATTTGGGGCTATCACATTGATGAGGCATGTCAATAGGACAGCTGATTTCTCAAGCCCAAAAATGCATGTTCAGAATGCTCTTAATATCCAGGAGACAGAACCAATATACTCTTTATCTTCCAAACATTAATATATACTCTTTGTTCCCACATAAATTTCTTAATAAAGAGAAACTGCTCTTGCTTATAATAAGGTAACTCTTGGTCTTAAAAATAAAAATATTTCACATCTGACAGAAAAGTGACAATCCATTGTCATAGACATTATTTCATCTAAATGCAAATCCCTAATTTCTGAATTATATCTGTCCCTTCTCTAGACTGCATAATATCATCTTGCTGTTACAAACCACAGAATTAGTGAAATTAATCATTGCCAATTATTCTACATGCAGAAGGAGGGTAATATAAAGGTTACAATAATTTTAGTATCCTGCTAATTTATATTAGCAAAAGACTGGAGCACATTTATAAATTCCAAGGAGTTAGAACAATAGGGGTTGATTTTTATTTAATTGAAATGGTTGAAGTCATTTCAGATTCAGAATTCAATGTATGGACTCAGATACCTGGTAATGATGATGAGCTGTTTGCACAAAAACCTAATCAGTCTCAGAGAGATTGAGGTGCTATAACAAAATGTAGAGGGAGGAATAAAAATAGCTTAAAGAGAAGAGGATTTAAAATTAATTATATTATATGTAATCCGATTATCCTAATCTCCTAATCCCCCCCCCCCCATATAACTCAAAGGACTTTCCCTCTACTAAGGCATTATGGAGCACATTGTGAGGAGAGCTCCAGCATTCTCCTCTCTCCATCATTCTCCTATTGTGACCTACAAGATACAGCAACTTCTGTGGGCTGTGCCTTGTAGGTCACAAGAGGAGATAGTACTGGGGAATCATGTTCCCTGCTTTCAGTGAGAATAAGGGAATCCTGGAATAACAAAGGCCAGGCATGGCACTTGAACATTGGAGAAAAAGTGGGTACAAAACCGTGGTGAGCAAAGCCTCCCTTAGATGGACCTATAGCTATTGAGAAGGATGAATGTAGACTAGGAAAATGGAAATACTCAGACTTCTTAGGAGATGTTATAAAGTGGCTCTGAATTGAAGCAATAACTAAGATTCAGAATAACACCATGGACTATTGATTACAGTGGGGCTTTATGGAAATCCAGTGAAAATGGCAGTTTGACTTGAGTTCATCACAGTAGTGGACCTGTGATATTCCTCTGGTGCCAGGATGTATACTGCGGATGGATATACTTAGGAACTGGCTGCATCTCTTGAATTTAATTGTTTATTAACTATTTGTATTTATTTTAAATTTATTTTTGTTTTTGATTAATGTATTTAAAATATTATATTTTATAATATAATATAAAGCTTTGACTTTCATTTTATTTACCAATTTTTTTATTTTATTGGATTATGATCAGGCAATTTGGCTTGCATGATATTAATTCTTTGCAATTTATTGAAGTTTCTTTTAT
>PVKH010007323.1:0-20312 GCA_004027955.1 Chaetophractus vellerosus | reverse complement strand
CGTATTTTCTTTGTAAGGCACATCACAACCACCCTGCACTTAGGCACACCAGACGGCACTTTAGCAGCATGTTCAGGGACCATTTTAAATAGCAAAATCACCAACAAAAAGCACAAATATGCAAAAACGTGGCACTAAATAGACTGCGCAAAGGACACTTGTTTGCAGGTTGAGAGCTGAAACAAGAAGGCAGAGCGTCACCGAGTTTGACCTCAGCTGGGAACACATGCATGGAACCACTCAAATTTTCTGCCACTCTGCATGTGTCCGCAATGGTATTGATTTTGGGGGGTTTACAAGTGAATTTTAAGCAATAGGTAAGTTCACAAATAATAAGAATTGCCTGAATCTCAGAGGCTCCATGCGTTTTCCTGCATCTCCATCACCACCCCCTTACACTCAGCATGGCCTTGTGTCCCTCTTTCTGGGATTTGCAATCGACTCCTAACTAAGATCCCTGAGTCTACTCCTCCAAATTCCCATGCATTACCCATACACTTACGGGAGGCTTCTTACAACGAAAGCAGGCTGCAGCACTGCTCGTTCAATCCTTTTTGACTCCCCGCTCTAATTGGAATACGGTCCATCTTCTCATCATGCGCAGTGGACCCCAATCCTAGCCTGACCTACTATGACCTCTGCTCAGCTCTTCTACTTCACGTCCCACCGTGTTCCCTTCACTCGTCACACTCGGACCACACGGGTCTCCTCACGTGCTTGCCTGTGCCAAGCTCCTTCCCACCTCTGAGATTAGCAGGTGTTGTTTTCTCTGCCTGAACTGCTCTTCACTGCTCTGCATGCAACCTTTCCTGCAACTTCAGGTCCCTGCTGAAAGCTGGCACCTTGCAGCGGCAATCCTTGGCCAACTTACCCGAAATAAACCCTTCTAGTATTTTCATTACCCCAAGTGTTTGCTTCCTGTTATCTAACACGATAGTAATTATTTTATTTTATGCACTTATGTTCTTGAACCATATGTCTCTAGCTTCTAGACTGTGAACTCCAGGAGGGGTGGACCTTGTCTGTCTTGCCCGAAATTGGAACCACAGTGGCTGTCCCCAGACCTGATGCAGAGTGGGTGTTCTATCATCTATGAATCAATTATAGTAATATCTGCATTCTGAAAGAGACCAAAAGTAGTCTAATGAGACATGCTACACTATAGCTTCAATTTTTAGATTGAGATAACGAATGACATTTTAGTTTTAACTATGCAATCTCACTCCTGTAATTCACAGCATGTAGTTGTGCATCGTTGCTTATTAATAAAAACTGTCTTTGGTCACAAAGCAACTTCTTATTTTTCCACTCACTAGCAAATTCCTTTGCAGACCCCAGTTTGCAGTTGGACTCAACAGTGGCATTCTCTCTTTGTCTAATTCTAATAAATTTGCCTGCTTTGTTCAGGGAGGTGGATTTGAGACTTTGTTGTCCCCTGACCTCTGCCAGCTTAATAAAACACTTTCCCTTGTGTGATCACACCTTGGTGTGGCCTTCAATACTCGGCACCAGGCAAAGAAACCAGGGAATTCACATGGGTCACCGTTAATTTAACTAGATATCTACAGACCTCACGAAAAATCTGAGCATGTAGCATTACTAAGGAAAGATCAATGGGAACTTATCTTTTAAGAAATTTTTTTGTCTTTAACACAGAGTACAAACCCCACCCATGAAGAATTATTACACTATATTTTATAAATATCTGTTATATTTTAAGCTGTGAGCTTTAAAAATAGAACTTCATCTCTCTTTTCTGCTTTTAAAGATTTTTAAAGTGTACACGAATTTTTTTTTTCTGTCAATCTTCCAAGATCTGACAAAAGTACTAAAAGGAAAAGTGACTGTATCCTGGATACAAATGTGTTTCCTCTTGTATTTTTCTGCTCCTTGATTAAAAAGAATGCCTGGCTGTGCTCCGTCTCTCCCATCCTCTGGCACTCAATCCCAGGAGCCTCTTGATGCATGCTCTAAGTCTGGAGGCTCTCAACCCCCTGGAGCATCTCAGGGTGACATCAATGTGGACCGCGGCCCCAGGCTTGGAGTCTGCCAAAAGGTCTCCCAGCATTGGAGCAGCTGCCCAGAGGCGGGAGAACTGGGAATACTCGCTGATAGCACTGGAGCACCATGCCAAAGATTTGAAAGTCCACTTTATTTATAGGACCTCCCCTTCCCCCTGCCCCCAGGAACATTCTCCATATTTTATTGCCTGTCTCTACACTGAGGTATGGAATAAGTGCAGTTTGGTGGCCAGAGCACTGGCCCAGTGATTCTCACATGGCCTGAGGAGCCTCAGACAATCCCCAAAACCTGCAGACGGATTTTGCTACTCAGACCCAGAATCTTCCTCTCCAACGCAGGAGCAGCGTGACCTGACACCGCAGTGAGCTGTGCTGAGCTTCTGGGGCAGGCTCTGGATCCTGCTCTGTAGGATAAAGCCCCGTTTTACCTGCATTGCCACCACTGAGCATCTGTGGACGGCACTAGTTGATTTTTTGGGACCTTGATTCTCTTCCACGACTAGGAACTGTAAACATCATTTTATTCATTGAACAGGTCTCTGTTACCATACCAAGGGCAAGTTGGACCCAGAAATGGATAAAACACAGACCTGGCCTACAGGAAGCATGAGATAGAATGAACTAAGATTATAATGGGATACGTTACAATACATTATAATGTGAATGGGAGTGGAGAGAAGAAGGAGGCTGGCAGGGATGTTGGAGCTTGAACCAGATGTCAAAAAGTCTGATTAATCTGACTTTTTGGTGTCTGGTTTCAAATACAAAATTGGTTTAATATTTTTCTTCAACGTCCCCCACTGCACTAATTCTGTCTATACAGGAGTCTGGGGGTCTGTGCAGTTGCCTCACCCTCTCTTGTCTTGTCAGTGCCAGGCCAAGAGTAGGGTTGATATCTAGTAGACCTTAGATAGAGTGGAGTCCTCCCTCCAATTCCCCTGTATGGGGTCCAGGCTGCTCTCAGACTCCCCAAAGGGAAGGGAGAGGAGGAGGTGGTGTGGCTGGGAGAGCTTAGAGGACCAGCCTGGGAGTCTGTGGCGCTGACGTCATCCCCTCCTCAGCTCCTTCCATTCCTACTACCTCCACCCCTCCCTGTCACCTCATTTGGGCTGACCTTTATCAGACCACATCCTTCACCTGCCTATGGCTGAGGTAATAGTACACCACTCACTGCCCTTCCTTGAGGACGCTGTCCCCTGTGTCCATAGTGCCATATTCCAAAACAGTGACCTGGATATGAGGATGATGGGAGGGGGCAGGATTTGAGGGCTCAGGAGCTTTGGTGCTCCACAAATAACATTCAACACCTTCCCACTGTATGGTGTGCTGAACGGAAACTGAGAATTTCCCTGATGGAAATCGTGTGGGAAAACGCTGACCAAAGACTTTGCGGTAAGATGAGCAGAGACCATTATTTTGGCCATGGTATAAGTTCACTTGGGCTTTGCAGAGCTACCCTAGTCCTTACCTGTTATATTCTTGTAAGGAAAGATGCCACATGTTTTGAAAGAAAACTCAGAATTTTTTGAAATGCAAACTCTTCAAACCTGTGTCTCATAGAAGTGCCAAGCCCTCTTTCATGTTATTTATTTCATCATTTTCAGAAAGCTCTTCCTCTGTAAGGCCACAGCTTCCTAGAAAATAGGCATGGGGTTACATTTTTGACATGTCTTCACAGCTTCCTAGCAGGGTGCAGAAACATCTTTGTGATTCTTTATTAAATTCGACAATCACAGGTCCAGGAGGCAGTAGGGAGTGGTTGTAAAAGCAAAAATCCGGAGTAGGGGTTTGAGCCTTACTTCCACCCCCTACTGCTTTGGGGCCAGGTGACAATGATACCTCACTCACGAGGCTCATGGGGATGGTAAATATCTGGACCTAATAAAGGCTTAAGGAAATCAGCTCCTAAAAAGAAAAGAAAATCAAGTCATACTGAATGGTACCAATTAGTATTAAGTTAAAAATAAACTAGAAGAAAATTCATGGTTTGTTATTTTTCCTTGTTATGGATTGAATTACATCTCCCAAAAGATGTGTGGCAGTCTTAACCCCAGGACGTCAAAATGTCATCTTATTTAGAAATAGGGCTGCTGCAGATGGCATTTGTTAAATTAAGATGAGGTCATTCTGCAGCAGGGATGGACCCTAATCCAATATGGACATGTCCTTATAAGAAAAGAAGAGAGAGATACCAAGGAGGAGGCCATGTCAAGAGACTGAGTGGTACATCTACAAGCAATGGATACCAGAAGCTGTAAGAGGCAAGGAAGGATTCTCCCCTACGGGTATCAGAGAGAATATGGTCCTGCCGACACCTGGATTTTGGACTCTTGTCCTCCAGAACTGTGAGACAACAAATTTCTGTCGTTTTAAGCCACCCAGATTGTGGTACTTTGTAAAACCCATAAGAAACTAATATACTCCTACATACTCTGAAGATAAGGCAAAGGTGGAGAGGGGAGGAGAGAACAAAGGGAGGCTGCTGTCCTCACCCAGGTAACGATACATCCTTGTCCAGCGGAAGTTACTTATAGCTGTCATGTTGTTGTGTTTTGACTTATCATAGTCATAATTGGTCCAGGACAGATAATTTTCCTCCAAGGCAAGATCGATCTTCCTCCCAAGCCTAGAGACATAAAATGGTGTTTGGAAAGAAAGAATCAACCTTCAGATGGCATCATCTCTTTTGAGGCACTAAATAAAACATCAAGGCACAAGAAAGGATTCATCCCCTAGGGAATGCGGCTGACTGGAAGAAAGGTTTCCTTGCCACAGGCCTTGCTTGGGTTGACCTCTTTAGCAGGGCAGGGAGATGCAGAGGGAGCTCAGCAACACAGAGACATGGGTGCCCTCCTCCTTCTTCCAGCTCCAGGCTTTGAAAAATGTATAATCGCAAACTGCATTCTGTATTAAGAATGGTTACACCAGAGTAAAATCCTGACAGCTGGTCTGGTGGGAGCTTACTGCAGCAGTTGAGAAATACATCAGTAACTACAGTGATATTGGTGTATCAAAGCAAATGATATATGATTTCTCTTATACAAAACATCTTGGAATAAGCAAATCCGTAGAGACAGAGAGTAGATTGGAGGTTACCAGGGATCGGGGGAAAGGAGAAGGGGGAGATATTGCTTAATAAATACAGAATTTCTATTTGGGGTGACGAAAAAGTCTTGGTAATGAATGGTGGTAATGGTAGCTCAACATTGTGAATGCGACTTATACCATGGACGTGTCCTCCCAAAAACGGATAAAAAGGGAGATTTTTTGTTACATATACACACCACAATTGTGGTACTACACTTTAAAAAAAAAAAAGCACACACAAAAAATCCTCAAAACAACTGTCCTCATAATTCCAGAACATCTCAGCTGCCCCTCATTTTTTCTTGTCCCTTTAATTGTAATTCTCACACCTTTATTTTAGGGCAGTCGCCCAAAATTACAACGGAAAACATCCTAAGATGTAAGATGTAGTGATGAATGGCTTCCATCTTTCTGGATGAGGGTGGGTACAATACAGCCAGTGGAGACTGGTAGGATTGGTTTGGTTTTTAAAGTCCACCAGAGCTACAGACTCGTTCCAAGAGAGCCATCTTAAAGACCGATATCTTTGTGTTTTTAAACAAAAGATGCTATTTTGTGGATGAATCTAAGGCAAGCCCATATGTCATTATCTTACTGTTGTAGCTAATTATGTGGCTCTGTATACTAATAACTGTTGACTTTGCTAGGTTCACTTCCATATGTGCATGTGAGCTCTTTACTATGTCTACTTTTATGTGTCCACTTCATTTTCTCTCCCATGAGGATTCGCTGGTATCTTGATGACAGCCTCTTACAAGGACTGTGGGAGACCCCAGCTCAGCTCTCCGATGCTGTTGTGAAGTTTTGTTAGGATGCAGGGTCATTCCAGTGACAGCAGCAACATGAGGCCTGAACTCCCCCAGGTACCCACGGCCTCTGTGCCAGCAGGTGGCATTCATCAACTGAATATGTGTGCTGTGGCCCTCAGCAGGTACGTGTGCTGTCACATGTCTATTCCAATGGACTCAACTGGAGTGAGACAACACAGCCTTAATAGGAGAATGCCTTGGCAGAGCGAGAACAATGAGCTGGCCCAACCACGCCCTGCAACCCAGGGTTTCCCACAGTCATGTGCAGATGGCTGCACATTTCACAGGAAAAAATCCTAAAATATGTTAAAACAGAGGAAAGAGAAAGGGAAACAGCTCTAGGCTCTGCTATATCCTAGCACTTATGAACCAAAACCAAGCCAGATGCAACAGTTGAGAACTCAGGGGTCATAATACTTTCTTCAAAATTTAAGGCAATAAATGTCAAAAGTCTCTATTTTGGCTTTGTGGTTTTGTTTTCAATTTCCAAAATCTTAATGAGTTCAACTACTCTTATAGAGAGTTCACTAGTATGAAGATATGAATTTCATGTCTCCTCCACTGTGACAATTTGGCAGTGCATTAATAAATGATAATCAGGAAGCTGGTAACAAAAAGTCTTCATTAAACCTTGATTTCGTTGTTAATGAGAGAGATTTTGGGGAGACACCCAAAGTCCTTGAGTTCTGATTTATTTATTCATGAAGTTAAGTGTTTATCACACTGGTTGGCCTGGCCTTGCCCTTGTCCTCAAAGAGCAACTTTCTAATTAGGAAAACCAAATTAACACACGAAGAAAGCTCAGAGCTGAGCTGCATGTCATTAATTGTTCCAGTCACAGGTGGCCAGGGCTGGGAAGGGCTTGGTATTTGAGATCCTTGAAGTTGTACCAGCTTCCCCTAGTGACATTATCAAGCCAGGTAGCCCTGTAAGCAGAGAAGGCACAAGCAGACCCTGAACTGGTGTTAAACTCACTCATCCTTCCAGAAATGTACATGTTCTCTTTTTCAACCAGGAGTTTGGTATACTTTGGTCAAGAAAATTAAGACAAAGGGGTTGAAAAACCTCTGATCTAATAGGTACATAATAAATCAAAATGTGAACATTTATTTTGGTTTCTCATTGTTACTTGTTTCAATCTGTTGATTCTGCAATGAAAACTGAATACCATTTTTTTTTTGCTGGGGCTATAAGAAATCTTTGACTATATTAAATCACATTTATAAAGTCACATGTGTGAATTTTTCTATTGACTAGAATATAATTTTGGAATTATCTTTCTCATTTGATAAATGACAAAATAATTTACTTAATTTAATACAGAAGCAGCCCTTTTTTTCCTATTCAGTAGAAATGAATGCTACCCTAAATACATAAATGGAAAAGGCAGTTTGGGTTGAGATATTGCTTAATTTCTATTCCAAATTTTTCTAGTCTTCAAAAGCACAGTTGTATTTAAATGGGAAAAATGGAACTTTATCACACAAATTACTTAGGGATTCAATAGGCCCCTTTACAATGTGAGTGTTGGGAGAACAAGAGCTTTCTGTGGGCCCTGCAAAGACTAGGTCAGAGGTCTTCAGTCTGGCTGCCCATGGCCTCCCTTGAGGGATGGTCACATATTTGTCCCCACCAGAGCCACAGATGTAGTACAACTGAGCACAGGAGCCACCATGCATTACAAGGGGACCCACTGCCTGGGAGATACACTTCCTTTGAGATGAAGTCCACTTTGTTCTTTCCTGGTAGTTGCATCCCTAAAACCCAATCTAGAAGCTTCTCTGAAGAATAAGTGTGAATAGGATGGACAACACAGTCCCCAAGACAAGAGTTGGCATCATTTGGCCTGTCTCCAATTCTAACATCCTAACTTTCACTGTCTATCACAGCAGTGTTTTGATTTACAGTAATGCAGAGAAAGGGCATGGCAAGGGATTGAGGGGAACTTTGGGAGCAGTCTGCTCCTGCTGCAGGCAAATCAGGAAGCACTGCCTGTAGAGAATGTAAAAGCAAAAACCCAACTGATTAGAAGCCAATCTGAGTTTTATTGTCACCATGCTTTGGATATTCTAAACAATGTCAGTGATAAAATATTCCTCTCTACCAGGAAGTGGTACTCCCAAATTCCCTCTAGTTGAAAATTCAACAAGGTCAAAACAAATTCCATCCTTTAGAAGCTCTGACCTTTATGCTGGGTCTGAGAAGAAAGAGGCCACAGCAGTGGAAGAGAGGTGCTTTGTGAGCACAGAAAGTCCCTGCCCCTCCATTTGCTCTTCCTGGACAATAACATTGCTATCATTTGGGCCTCTCACTAACTGCAAAAATTGGATGACAAAGATACTAATATTTAGCATCCTGAATTGCACTATGCAAAGCAGCAGTGTAATTGCCCATTAATGAGTTTGTTCTAAACAATAATGCTGTCTAAGAGAAGGCAGATAAGGGGGGATTAAACACGGACCAGCTGTGGTAGAGGTGGCATTCCTCCTGGCTGGGTAAAATCAAGCATTAGGTCTCTGGGTCAATAGGTAAGTCAATGGCTCCCCAAAGATGCCCCTCTCTAATCCTGGTGGATATGTTATTTTACATGGCAAAAGGGGTTTTGCAGATGCAATTAAACTAAGGACCTTGGGATGGGAGATTAACCTGACTCATTCATGTGAGCCCAATTCAATTACATGGGTTCTTAAAATGGAGAACATTTCCCCTACTGTGGTCAGAAGGAGAATGTGACCACGAGAGACAGGCTGGAGAGTTGTCACATTGATGGTTTTAAAGAAGGAAGAAGGTTGTCACAAGCCAAGGAATGTGAGCAGTGTCTAGAAGCTAGAAAAGGCAAGTAAACAGATTTTTCCTTAAAGACTCAAAAAAAGAACTCACCCTTGTTTACACCTTGATTTTAACCCATTGAGACCCATGTCAGACTTCTGATATACAGAAATTTAAGACAATAAATTTGAGTTGCTTTAAGCCTCTAATTTGTGTAACTCAAATTTGTGTTAATTTGTTACAACAGCAATAGGAATCTAATTCACTGGACCTCCCAGATATTCCTAAGCTAAGTACAACCCAAGACCAATGCAAAAGTCTTCCTTGATTGCCAGTTATTCACTTTCATAGCACCCTAGTCTTGTCCTTATTCCCATTTATACTTTTATATTAACTGTTTACTTGTTGATTGTTCTCTTTTCCCCATTGAGTGTAAATTCCACAAGGCAAGAAGGGTCCTTATTTGTTTTGTTCTCTACTTGCAGCATCCTTAAAACATGCTTGCACAGCCATGGACTCCACTCTCATTGAGATTTGGGGTCTGTGGCTCCTTCCTTATATGCTCAGGTAACCCAAGTGACTGGTTGACCAATAGAATACGGCAGAAATTGTCATAGGACTTCCAAATCTATGCCATAAAATATAAATCATTTTCTGTCTGCTTCTCTTGGGAAATTCCAATTTGGAGCCCTGAACCTTATGTAAAAATCTCAGACCACCATGGTGTGTAGAAGCACAGGCCACCTGGAGAGGCCACCTGCGATGGAACCACGGACAGCTCTGGCTCAGATCCTGTCTGAAGGTCACCCAGGAATGAAAATGCCTCCAAATCAGGGCTGTCCAACATCACATACAGTGCTGCTATAATTAATTTTAATCCATTTATATTTAATTAACCCTGAGGCTCGTGGCTACTCTTTTGGACAGTCTGTCTCTAGATGAGTCTTGCCCCAGGGACTGAACCACCCACACACAACCTTTCACTCCTTCCAGCTGAGGTTCTGCCCATCATGAAGTACAGCTAAGCCATCCCCACTGTACCCTTTCCAAATTCCTGGCCCACAGAGCCATGCACAAATGAAAATGATTGTTTTAAGCTCTTAAGTTTGGGTTACTTTGTTATACAGCAATAGATAAGTATAACAGTACTATTTACCTAAAACCTCCCACCATGGCCAGTTTCATTAATAAGCATTCTACAAATATTTGAAAAATTAATGAATGAATCCCTATTTTATACAAAAGGACAGCAAGCATATAAAAGATTTTTTTTCACATTTTGTTCATGTTTTTGGAAAAGGAAAAATGGTACGCTACACATGTAAGTTCAGAAAATGAGCATTGTACATTTCATTTTGGATGAATCCGTTTTAAGATTCTACTGGCTGGTGAGACTGCCTATAAATATATTTTAATTCCCAAGTCTTACCATATTTGGCCTCATTAACAGATGAAACAGTTAGGTCAATAATGGTGTATTGTCTTACCCTTTCCCTTCTCTGACTGGGTTTTAGTTGTGTGTTTGGGAAGGATGTGTGAAGATGCTGGGGACACAAGAGGTGGCGGAGCAGAAGGAAGGGCCTCCATGAGGATGGAGGCTTCCAGGCTTTGCAGAGTCTCCTGCAGATGCCATGTCCTTCTCATTGGGCTGGGCCCCTGTGGGTGTTCCCAACACATTCAGTAGACTGGAGCTTTGGCAGCACCCCAAAGTCAAGTTCCCATGTGACACATCAGCACCCAACACCATGGCACTGAACTGGGGAGTGATAGCATCCTGTCCTGGAGGTGGGTGGATGGGCGACTGATGCAATTCTTTCTGTCCCCCAAAAAGTGACCTCTTGCACTGTTTTTCAGTGCCTGCTATTTTGAGTACCTGTATGTGTTGATGCATGTGGTTGGGCTGGGGAATTAAAAGGACCTTCTCTGTATTAGTCAAGATTCTCCATGTGTGTATGTGTATAAATGTGAAGAGACTTCTTATGGGAAATGGCTCCCAGGACCAAGGGTATTGGCAAGTCTGAATCCCATATGGCAGGCTGCAAGTTGGAAACTCCGATGAAGGAGAGGTTGAATTCTCCAGGAGAAGCTGGCTGGCTGAAGTAGAGATGGAAATTCTTCATTCAGACTTCTAAAATCCTCAATTATGGCTTTAAGATCTTCAACTAATTAGATGAAAAGGCTCCCCCACATTGCTGAGGGCAAGCTCCTTTGTTGATTGTAGATATAATCAGCCATAAGAAATACCCTCACAATCACAATTGTAAATATAGTAACAATCAAGCTGGTGCTTTCTTGACCAACAACCTAGCCAAATTGACACTTGAACTTTTCTCTCTAATTGCTCTAATTTGAAAGCCATTCTGCCTGGCCCAGAACCCATGTTTTCTGACTCTCAGCCAATATTTTTATCATTAAGCCACACTACTGCCTCTCCCTAGGCAGTTGTGTAGATGGTTTGTTTAGTTTTTTCGTTTTGCTTCATGTTTTCTGATTTTTCCCCTAACCCTATGCTTACTCCAGCTCTTTGGTTCCAAACCTGTAAATTCCAAAATCCATTATGATTCACTGTGACTATGTCAGCTGGAATCTATTAGATAAAGATAAAATCCCATTTGAACCATCTTAATGAAACATTAAAACTGCTTCATTAAATTGCAATTACAATTCAACAAAAACACTATGGTGAGAGGGGAACTGTTTGCATAAGGATGACATCTTTATAAATTTAAGCCCCTCATCCCATCCCTGACCAGGCCTGGGGCCACAGCCACTTCCAGCTCTCTAGCCTCCTCAGTTCTCAGCAAGCTGGGCCTCCTCCATGGCTCTCACAGTCTATCTCTTCACCCTGGTTCTGGTCTTGGCTCCTGCCTCCTTGTAGCCTGTCTCTTTTCCTGAGTTCCACAAGAAATCTCAACAGAAAAATCTCCATCAAATGCAAATAGTACCCCTAAAGCAACAACGTGTTCAGGTGAAAGTTAGACTCCTACAGGGTACTTTCTCTGAAGGTCTTTCTTTCTTTTAGATAATTAATTTGGATGATGCGAGCCTCAAGAGGCCTCATCTAATATGAGTTAAGTAGTAGCCACAAAGGCAGCAGTAGTGTTTTACTTTAGACACAGCACAGTTTATAACCATAAGGAATCACTATCCTTAGAAGGGTCAAGAAAGATCCAGGAGGAGAATGTGGGCTCTTCTCTGTTCAAAGTGCTGTGGTCATAACAAGCAAACACAGTGAAACAAGAGTCTTAGAAGCAATGCACGTTGGATTTTGTTTCTATTAGGAGCAAATATAAATAATTTAAATGGTAATTGTTGTTGTAAATCCTAATAATCGCATTTGCTTTTTAAGAGGATCCCTTCTTCGTTAGCTGGTACCTTTGCTTTGACTTCAGCAAGTAGATCTACAAGTTCAGAGACTCTTTCCTCCAATAAATGCTAATTAAGTGTTTTCTAAATTAAGCCCCCAAGGGACTATTGGGTGTATGAATAAAATATCACAAACATGATAGTTTTCTCTGTGGGGTCACAGCCTGAAGACACCACATCTACGGGACCATGGCTGCCTTCCCACCTCTGGTCTCTAGAACCTGCTCCCTTGAGTTCTGATGGACCCCACCTGTATGTACGAGTTTCCCGCTCCCATCTGCTGGCAACTGGCTTTGATAGTATCCCGTGAGGGCTCTGGTCTGTACTTTCCTCTGTCACCTGCCTTCATGATGATTGCCCAGAGCCCACCATAAATGCCCTACTCTTTTTTTTTTTTTAAATTTTTTATTTATTTTTTATATATCTATGTACATTTTTAGGATTCATTGATTACACACATGTTACACAGAGATTCCAGGAGTACCCATATGCCATCCCCCACCCCTCCCACAACCCCCCACATGCACATCCCTCAGTGTGGCATAACGCCTCTGTTAGTTACACACGTTTTGGGGCTTTGCCATCAGACATAGATCACAATTCAGGCCATAGACAACCCTCTCTTCTTTACAGTTCCTGTATGATAATGCCCTACTCTTTTCACAGAGCCCATCCAAGCAGCCAACCCTGGGCTCACACAGCAGTCACCATGGAGGTTCAGCTGCCGTGTTGAAAGAGCCCTTATCTGGAAGAGGATAGGGATTCAAGCAGAGTAGTTTCAGTGGAAAATGGTTAAGAGCTATACCAGGAAGCGAATAAAGTGTCTTAGTGATATGAAAAAAAAAAAGATTAATAGGACTGGGTGAAGGGAGAGAAAAGGAAGGCAGCAGGGCAGGTGTCACAGAGAAGGTGACCCTTGGTTTATATCTAAGAGGTGGGAGGGGTTTCCAGGCAGGGAAAGCAAGAAGCAAGGTGTCTTGGACAGCTTGTGCAGCACACTTGTGGAAGAGTCTGTGCAAAGGAACAGTGCCACACCAGAGGACCAGGGGCTAAAGACAGAGTCTGTGGGGCCGTGACACCAGACACTTTGTGGCTGCCATGGAAGAATTCCCAGCCCAGGCTCTCTCTGCCAGTGAGGCTATGGGTTCAGGCTCAGTGTGGACTTCACCACGTTAGCATTTGTCCCCCACTCTTGCCATGCAACAACCAGTCTCTCCAGACAGTCTAATCAAACTATGAGCATCACATCTTCCCAAGCAAAATTTCTCCAAAAGCTCTGTAGCAAGCAGGGACATTGGGTTAAAATGTTTCTGCCTTCCCTTGGCCTGGCTGCTTCGCAAATCTACCTGGCATCTGGGACCTAGGCAGGGTTCTGACACGAACATTATGACCTGTATGTTGTCCGTGCTTTTATCTCTATAAAATGTGACAGGAAACATGCCTTTGAAGAAGAGAATGTTGGGCTGTTCCATCCTAATCATCTGGTGAACAAAATATCTCTGAAGAAAAACTGTATGTTAAAATGACAAAGTTTACTTACCTGCTTCTAAAAATAAGAACAGCACAATGAGCTGGAAAGAATACGAAGGGCGTTTGGTTCTGTCTCTCCTCTACACACAATTGTTCTGTGACCTCCAAATAGTTTCCTCACCACAGGGGGTTTCTTCATCAGCTCCAGCATGCCAGGTGTTTCACAGGTTGAAGAAAATGCACGTAATGTCTGGAGCTAAGTGGTTGCTCTACAGATGGTGACGAAGTTTTATGGGAATGATACGTGGGAAGCAAATAAAAATGCTGTGGTTAAAAACCAACCCCACCATAATCTCATTGCAATTTTAATAAATATATTCCAACAGTTAGGACAAAATCTTCTCTTTCTGCACAAGTTTTAGCTCTCGACCTAAAAAGAGTTTGTTCCTTCACTCGTAAAATGTTTATTGAAATAAAAAACTGAACAAATGAAGTCATAAAATCTATGAATATAAAAGACATCTTGATAGTGTGCAAACAGAAGACAGACAATATTGAAATGGCAGATGTGTTTTGTGACAATTGCGGCTGGAATCCCGGGGACTGGATGGTTGGCAATTGTTTAGGAAATCCATTTTTTTTTCCCAGGAAGATGCTTCTGAGCTGTGTCTGAAAGCGAGACATGTGGAAATTGACTGACTGGATACCCCAGGCTGGGACATCTGCAGGGACCATAGCTGGGAAAGAGAAGAAAAGAGGTCAACCTATCAGACTGAAGCCAGTAGGTTTTCTTAGAAAGTCCATGAGCCTTTATTGAAAATTCAGTGTTGGCAAGGACATATAGTACAGTAGGGATGCCCCTCTCCCATCACCAGAATTAGGATGGTTCAGGGTGCTGAAACAAAACAATGGCACCCAGGCAGGTGCCCTCTCACTGGGGTGCAACTGCCAGGCTGGTTCTGCAGAGCATCCTGTCTCAGCTCTATGAAACTTGTTTCCTTATGATAAACACAAATGAGACGGCTCCTTCCCCTCCTGTCTTCAGGGCTTCCTCCCAAGAGAGGTTGGGATGAGTTTTCTGCTAAGTCTATGATTTCAAATGTAGACTCCAACCACAGTGGGAAACGCTCACTTGGGGATTCTCCATGTCAAATTAATGAACCTTTGATCTTTGTGAAAATAAGTCTGTCTCATCTCGAGTTGAAGATTAAAAGAAACCTTTCCTCATCCAACAGAAAGAAGGTCTTCAGGCATTCTGCGTATCAAAGAGATCCCAGAAGAGAGCATTTTAATGAGGAATGGAAAGGGGGTGCATAATATGCACACTTTCTCTATCAATAAACCGTAGATTTAAAAATACTAGGTATAAAATTTGGCAAAACATTCCTCCCGGTTTAGAAGAAATTTAAATTTTCCAAAAAAAAGTTTTGATCTTTTATCATTTCCAAATTGCTCCTGAGTCCAGTGGTTTTCAACCTGGAGAGAAATAGGTATATTAGATTGCATAATCAGAGCTCGTCATAAGGTAAAATATTGGGGTATAAGATCAGTCACACCAGGGAAAATTGAGAGGTCCCTCCACAGTGACCATCACTGATTTCACTGGAAGAACACTACAAGTTGAAAGTCCTATGTCCAGGAAGTAATGCCAGGTAGACGCATATGCAGTTCCCTACTTCCCGTGAAAAAAATCTTAGATGAAAACAGGTACCAGAATGACATTTGCAGAAAATGCTGTATTCAAAAGTATTAAACCGGAAGGCTATACATTTAGAAATCCTTGCAAACAGGTACTTCTATGAAATAAATCAAACCAAAAAGTAGAAATTATTTTACATTAAATGAAAGTGAAAAAGCAAGAACAGATTGTGTAAGATGCTGCTAATGCTGGTATTTAGAGGAAATTTTATAGCATTAAACATCTATATTCAAAGAAAAGGAAGGGTCAGTTAATGACCCCAGATTCTACCCTAAGAAACAAGAAAATGAAGAGAAAATTATAACCAAAGTAAATAGAGGAGAAACAATGAAGTACAAATAAAAAACAGAGAAAGTCTATTAAACTAAGGGGTAGTTTGTTGAGAAGATCAATATTGATAAACCTCTATTGGCACTGATCGGAAGGAATGATGGAAGCAAAAAATTAACAATATCAAGTAAAAGAACTGTAACATCACCACAGATGCTGCAATTATCTGAAAGATAAAAAGGAATAATTCAAACAATTGCATGCCGATAAATTGACAACTTAGATGAAATGGGCCAATTCCAGAAGACACAACCCATGCTCACTAGAGAAGAGCTAGATAGCTTGAATTAGCCCTAGGTCTATTAATGATGTTATAGTTAAAATAAAACGACCCACAGAGAGAACTATAGGCCACGGAATGTAGTTATCCAATTGCTCCAGCACAATTTGTTGAAAAGACAGTCCTTTCTCCACTGGATTGTACTTGCACTTTTGTCAAAAATAAATTGCCCATATATATGTGGGTCTAATCATTAAGCAAATGCAAAGTATAACCACAATGATATTAATTTTAGAATGCCTAAAATTAAAATACTGACCTTACCAAGGATTGTCATCGATATGGAGAAACTTAAACTCTGCAGTAAGGTGAATCACATATCTCAACAAATGCATCTTCTGAATCTTAATCCATGTCCCTATGGGTGTGAACCCCTAGTAAATAGGATCTATTGAAGATGTTGCTTTTAGTTAAGGTGTGGCCCAACTGAATGGCGTGGGTCATAATCTAGATTGCAGGAAGATTTATAAAGACAACTTGGAAGGCACAGGCAGGAAAGAAGGGGACATCGCCATGTGATGGAAGGCAGAAATATAGACCAAGAAACCCCAAGGATTGCCATCAGCCACACCAAGATCCTCCAGTCTTCAGGAAGAAAGCAAGCCCTTGCTGATATTTTGATTCCTGTTGTTTAAGCATCCCATTGTGAGGTATTTATGACAGTAGCTCTGGAAAACTAAGACAAACTCCCATATGCTGCTGCTGGATATAGTATAACCACTTGGAAAGCAGCCTGGCAGTTTCTTAATAGTAAACACACCCTTCCCTCATTGCATTTACCCAAGTAAAAAGAAAGCATGAGTTCATGCAAAATACAAAGGCCAACATACAAATGATCATAGCAGCTCCATTCGTAATAGCCTGTATCTAGAAACAACCTAAATTTTGAATGGATAAACAAATCATAGTATAACCATACTACAGAATGTTACTCAGCAATGAAAAAGGAATGAAATAATGATACATGCAACAACATAGATGAAGCTCAAAATAATTATGCTGAGCATAGGACATGAGATTAAAAAGACACAGAACGCATGATTCTATTTAGAAAACTCTAGAAAAATGCAAGCTTATCTATCAGGTAGTAGTTTCCTTAGATGGAGGGGTGGAAGAGGTAGGAGGGAGAGATTACAAAGGGGTATGGGGAGAGTTGGGGTAACAGAGCCTTCACTGTTAATATGCATATGTGTGTTTGTATGTGAGTGTGTGGGCGTCTATAAAATGGTAGAGATGTGTCAGACTTAACAAATGGCACACTTTTAAAAAGAAACAAAAATCCCAATGGCCTTACTTTTAGTGATGGAGGAACTGGAACTCACCCTCTCCCCTGATTTAGACCCAAGGTCTGTAAGGCTCCATCTATGGTGTCTGACAATGGCACCACAAGCCCTTTAATATAAGGAAGTGTTGTCATCCAAGGTATCGATTTCAAAAGATTAAAACGTCTTTCTTCATTCATCACAAATAACTTACAATCATAGTTTGGAGGTGAAAATCTTCCTTCTCTGCTGCCTGGCTTCATCCAGAACCCACAGAGCCCGCCTTTGGGATGACAAAGAGGACCAGAGAGAAGGACGTATGGAGCTGTGAAGTTTGTGTGGCTTTACAGATGGCTTAGAGCAAAGTACAGTGAGCTTGGAGGTCCAGGAAGAGGTGTCTCAGAATTAGAACCTTTACCAACTTAAACCCTGTATCGTCTAAGAAGTAGCTAGTGATATGGGAAGAAGCCCTATGGATATCTCTTTTTTTGTTTGTGTGTGTGTGTGTTTAACTGAGGAGAATTCCTCTCCAGATGCCTTTACTAATCAGAATTTTAGGTGACATGGTACAGGACAGCATGACACCATTGTCCCACAAGGGAAAGTGACTGGATAAAAAGGGAACATGTTTTTTTTGTAAATTTTTTTCATCATTCTGGTTGTGTATGGGGCTGCTGAGAGCAACTGAATGTCAGACTCATTATATTTTCCAGGTGAAAGAATCTCCATTGAAGAAGGCAAAACACAAATTAGAACAGTCATAAGCATATTCCACTGATGCAGTACTAAAGAATTCCTGGTACAGATGCAATCTCTGAGTTTATTCTTTGAATCTATTTATTATGCTCTTCGAAGCAGAACAGTAACAGTGAAGGTGCAAATTAGCTGTCTATTTGATATGAGAAGATAAGGAACTAAAACACAGGTTAAACAAAAAAATTTATGAGAGGATTCTTCAGCAAGAATTTAGATTGTTTTACAATCCATTTTATATGGTTACAAAAATGTACTCTCAAATAACATTTGGATTACATATTAATGCAGAGAATATTTTCTTTGAAGATTAATCTTAGCTATATTCAAATATTAATATGAGAATTGAGATGAAGAAATCAAAGGACACTGAATAGAGAATCCTTGCCTAAAAATTATTGTGTCCGATTTATTTTTTAAAAATATCCCTAAATGCTCTCATTTTTCCAGCCCTACCTGTAGACCAGAAGTGAGCAAACTTTTCTGTAAAGGGACCAATAATACATATTTTAGGCTTTGTAGGCCATGTAGTCTGTTTTTCATTACTAATCAGTTCTGTGCTGTAGTGCAGAAGCTATCGACACTGAGTAGAGAAATGGGCGAGGCTGTGTTGTAATGAAATTTATTTACTAAAACAGGCAACAGCTGGATTGGGCCCCTGGGCAATAGTTTGAAGACCTTGATCTAAGCCCATGCCCTTCACCTCATCTTGACTTTCACCATCACCCCCATCAGGACCCTGGTCTCATCAACCAGGGCTAGAGAGCACCTAATTGGCAGGTGCAAATTTAGGCAGTGATGCAGGTATAGCTGCCCAAAGCACATCGCAGGGAACTTTCAGTTTCTGTCAGAACAGTGATTACATAAGCAAACTTTGACATCAAACCAAACAATTGAAAAGACCATTTATGCATCCAACTGAGAATGCTGAAGTTGCTATTTTCTAGTATGAAATAAATAAAATCATAAGCGTTTAGAGCTGGAGGAATAGGAGAAAGGCGGTCAGCCACCAGTCCTTGAAATATGTTTTTTTCTTAATAAATTGAAGAGAACTTGTGAATCCTCCAAATTCAATGGCATCTCAGGGATTCCCTAACCCTAACCCTAACCCTAACCCTAACCCTAACCCTAACTCTAACCCCGTCCCGAACTCTAACCTTGTTTGGGACAGTTGCTTAACATTACTTGAAATTGTATTTGCATAGGAAACATTCTTCTTTTATTTTGTGTGTGTATTAAGCATTAATTTACAAAAAGTAAAGTTTTCTAAGATGCTTTAATTGCCATTGCTGATAACATTGTGAAGTATCAACACAACGATCAACTGCCTTAACAAAGAATATTGTGGTGGTGGTTGTTGTTAGAGGACTATAGAACTGGTGTAAGCTGGTGGCAAATTTCCTCACCCCAAATAACAGGCCGTAGACAAGTCAGCCTTCTTCGTTTTCAAACTCCCTTACTGAGATCCCCGTTGTGGCCTGCTTTCTCTTCTAGGCTGCCATTACCCACATTGCTTTGAGAGTCTTTTCTCCCAAAAACTGAAGTCAGAATAAAATGCTGTCTCCTCTTCTCCCCTCTTCTGAGCTGGTTCTCCAAACAAGCCCATCAAAGCTTTTCCTCTCAAGAATTTAATCTCTTGTCACAGTAGATAAGTGAGTAGGGGATAACATAAACTACATACATGATGGAAATTCCAACACATATCAAAATAGTCTGCTCTATACCTGACTTCCTCCTTAATAGTTCCTTGGAAATGGCTTACCTACCCCTTCCCATTTCCCTTTTATCTCCAGGGCTGGAATTTTATCATTTCAGACTCTTGTGGCAAAATCCTTTCTCCAAATTTTGGTGTTATACACACCCTGAAAATAACCTCTTGGAGGTAGTGTTAAGATAGACTTTATATTTTAATATCCAAGCCATGCAAGTGTTGTGACAGTGGGCTCAAATCACAGGACCACTGGTGTGCTGCTGCAAGCCTTACTGGTAGTTGTAATAGGTAGTTGCTATTTCAGTTACTGACCACCACTGGCTAGGAGGCCCTGACATTCCCATAGTGCAGGGGTTCTTAACCAGGGATCCAAGGGCCAGATTTCAAGGGTTCTGTGAGCTTGAATTGAAAATTCAAAAAGCATTATTCTTGTGGGGATGTGTTGATGCGGGTGTGATAGTAAATAATACACAGTATAGTGTGGACATAGTAAGGGGTCTTTGATTTTCACCTGACTGTCAAGGGGGCCCATGGAACCAAAACAGTTAAGAACCCCTGCCATAGGGGAAGTGCCTCTGCCCCACTCTGAGCCCACGTGCCTCTGCAGAGGCTGACTCTACTCCAGAATCAGGAGAGGCGCACATGGCCCAGGCTAAGCCAATCAGGTCATTTCATCCCCCTGCCCCAGTGATTGGGTAATGGCATATTAGTATCTGATACAGGATCCCCAACATTTTCAAGAAGGAAGGAAGGCA
>PVKH010007322.1:0-20302 GCA_004027955.1 Chaetophractus vellerosus | reverse complement strand
GTCGCCGCAGCGGGGGTGAGGGGAGATATGTAATAAAATAAATAAATCTTAAAAAAAAAAAAGTTTATTGAAAATAAGTAGTCTTTGAATTGAAATTGCTGTTTGAGAAAGGAATGGAAAATCAATAATAGACTTGGATAACTTTTGATAAAAAGAATAATTCCAAAATGGCCACTCTCTGTTCTGGTTTCTAATCCTAAATACTTACTGAGATCCTCCGTCTTCTAGTATGAATCCTCAATTGTTAAGCAAACTCCACATTACCTTGAAATGAATTCAGAAGAGGGGAAGAAACATGCTGTGTCCAGAGTATAATAAACCCAGGGAGTTTTGCTCCATAGTGCTGATTCTGGGGGCCTTCACAGCACTGTCCTCACCTGTGAACAGAAGCTCTCTCCCTTGTTTCTCCTCCTTTTGTCCATTACTCTGATGTTTCACTGAGGCTAGATTGAGGCTTATCACCTCAACCAATCTTTTTTCTAAGTGTCCGTGTGACTGGTAGTTTGACTCCTTCTAAAAGTCTATCAAATTTAATGTCAGATTAGGGTGAAAGAAAGAGGTCTTCATCTCAGGTTCTTGTGCCCATATCTCCTTATAGCTTTCTGAAATATGTTCTAAGCAGGACCAAAATTCAGACTTGAAAATGCTCTTTTATTATGATCTTAATAAGTTGAACTTAGGTTTGAGTTTTGGCACAATAAGGTGACAAAACTACAGTTCAAAAAGTGCTGAATAACTTCAGTCAGTGTGGTCTAAAAGGTGATTTTTTAGAAAGAGTTCGTGATTGCTGAAAACAATTTTAGGTTACCTCGAAATCTGAAAGTCTCTTTCCCCAAGTTAAGTGCCTGGCCAGCTGTCATAAATTACATAGTCCCTTATATATGTTTCTTTTTTTTTTTTTACGATTGCAAATTTAAGAGTGAAATGAGATGTTCTGTCTATCTAAAGGCTACCATGACTCATTTGTAAATGAATCTGTCAAGTCCTGTATTTGCCCAAAGCTTACTATAGAATGTTAACTTGATAATAAAATATTATACTGATGACAGCACTTCAGGAGTGTAATAGGAAAAATTAATCACAATTTTATTTTGGTGGGCCCCATATTCTTTCACCATCCTTAAACTGTTGTTAAATTTTTGTCTTGACTTGAAAGCAAGGACAGAGAAACACACTTTAAAGAAAAAATTTGTGTTTTTCCCCCATTTTATAATTTGTGAGCATAATCATATTTGGCTTCACCTTTACAGTCATGAATGCATTAGCTGGCAGATACAACTGAAAACCAAAAAATGGTGCATTCTGCTTCTTGTAATTCATCTTTGTTAATAAATTACAGGAAGCAAGAATAATTAATTAGGGAAAATATTTTATTTAGGTGGTTGCTGTAAACAAGAGCCTATAATTCTTGTACATAATTTTTCATCTTTGCCACATTTCTTTAAGCAGCCTAACATATGACAAAATCATTTTAAGATATTTTGTTTGCAATAAGAATTGTTTAAAAATATTCTCGTTATCAGAGTAGTTGTAGAGATATTTCAAAGTGTGACATAATTTTTAAAAGTCTAAGAAGTAATTGTGTGAATTCTATTCTGGAGGGGAAGGAGGCTCTCAGTGGAAGTTATATGACTTTGATATTTCTGTGCCATCAAATGTAAGTAATATTATCAGCTGTGAAATTCTGCTGTTTAAATGGGAACAATTGGCCTCCTTGGCCCTACATAAAAGGGCTGATATTTTAGGTTGACTATTTTATTTTAAATTAATCCATTATGATTTTTTAAATTTTGGTTTAATATTTTTCTTGTTAAATTTCTAGGAAATACAAACTGGAAGTTCTTTGCTTACTCATAAAAAAAGAAGAAAATTACAAGTGTTTGAAAGGATGCTAAAGAACAGGAACACTAATTCTTTGCTGGTGGGAATGTAAAATGATTCAGCTCTGTGGAAGACAGTTTGGTGGTTCCTCAGAAAGCTAAGTATAGAACTGCCATACTGACCTGGCAATCCCTCTACCAAGTATATACCCCAAAGAATTGATATCAAACAGATATTTGTACACCCATGTTCACAGCAGCATTATTGACAACTGCCAAGAGATGGAAGCAAGCCAGGTATCCATCAACCAGAGAATGAATCAACAAAATGTGGAATATTCATACAATGGAATATTATTCAGCTGTAAAAAGGAATGAAGTCCTGATACATGTGACAACATGGATGAAACCTGAAGACATTATGCTGAGTGAAATAAGCCAGAAACACAAGGACAAATATTGTGTGATCTCTCTCATATGAACTAATTAGAATAAGCAAATCCACAGAGCTAGAATCTAGAATATAGATTAACATAGGTTGGATTGGGGTAGGGAGTGGGGAGTTAATGCTTAGTTTGTACAGAAATTTTAATTAGTTGTGAATCAATCCAGGTTCAATAAGTAAAATTTTACTCAGAGTGTTTTGGAATAAGGACTTTATTCAGGAAGTAGACATTTCAGAATTGTGGGAAAATAAATGTCCAGAAGAAGAGCTGGATCAAAGATAGGGTCACAAATCTGTGAATCAGAGGTGTCATGCATTTTCCGTCCTGGATGTGGAACCACAAAGGGGAGTTTGTGGAAAGGTTTATGAGAGGCTATTTCTTCTGAGCAGCTTTTGTTTTATGGGTCCACAGCTGAGTGTCTGGACTGGGCCTGAGGTTGCTTATTGGTCAAAGGAGTCTAGAGGAATAACTGGATTCAGAGCAAGCACCCCTGGGAATGTTTGTCACGATATATGGTTGGGAAAGGCCATCAGAGTATAATGGATGCTTCTTTAGTTCTGCCTTCCAAACTCACACAAGTTCTTTAGTGCTTTTGAACAACTTGTGCTGGAAAACGTATCTCCTATTCTAACCAAAGTAACCACCATGTCATAAGTATACTCTGCCCTTGTAAATATCAGACTAAACCTAAGATACGTCTGTTCATGATATCTTAGTATAGCTATGTGGAGGGATTTATTAGAACACTGCATCAGCCATTTGAATTGCAGATTATACCCCTTATTAGCCATCTAAGTGCACCTAGATGATGGTATTTTAATGAGGATCTTACAATTTGGGATTTCACAAAGATGTTGCTTCATAAATGCTCTCATAAAAAATATTAGAAAGAAAATAAGTCTTTGATGCTGCTGCTATGTTTATGCATATGTCTAAGTGGGAAAAAATTAATATGAACCTAGTATTATGAAATATATTATACCCAGGGACTCAAATCTACTATGGGGTGGAACTATCTAAGGACAGTGCTGAGAGCACAAAGCCAATTGGCAATGTGCTGAGCAGGAGAAGGGCCAAGGAATTTACAGAATACAAATGAGCATAATAGGAGACAGCACAATAGTAGTGAAGAGTATTAGACTGCCAGACTTGAGTCAGGCAGGCCAGGGTCTGAGAATCAGCTCCCTTGCTTGCTGGTTAATGGACTCTGATAAATGATTTAATGCCTCTCGGCCTCACTCTTTTCATTGTGTAATTTCATAATACTGGCCAAAAGTATTAGTCAGGGATCTCCAGAAAGACAGAGCGACAGGACATGTGTGTGCTTACATGTGCATGTGTGTGTGTGTAGGTGTGTATGGAAATATTATGAGGTTTATTATAGGAATCAGCTATTGCCACACTGGGGATTGGCAAGTATGAATTCTGTAGGGCAAACCACAAGTTGGAAACTTGATCAAGGTGATGTTGAATTCCCCTGGATGCCATAACTTAGCCAAGTTGACACATGAAATTAATGAAATCATATCTCAAGACTTGTGATGAAGGATAACAATAATTTATCTGGCACACAGTAAGTACTCCATAAATTAGTTCCTTAAAGGCAGGGATTTTAATCTCTTTTGTTCATTACTATATCCTCAGCCCCTAGGTTAGTAACCATTAGAAAATTAATTAATTAATTAATTAATAGCAGCTGTTTTTATTCCTGTACTTGTTATTGCTGCTAGTGTGAGACACTAAGGTGTACGTTCTTTGTAAGAACAGATATTGTGATATATTAATTATTTTATCCCGAACACACCTAGACACATAGTGCCCTCCAAATTTGGGGGACTAAAAGTTTGTTTTGGGATTGCTAATATACTGAGGTCTCTACATTCTGAGTCTATCCATAAAAATTAGTCTCTTCTAGCAATCTCATTGCTCAACAGTATTTTTTTCCCACAAAACTCTTCACATGAATGCCCCCTTACAGGCTTGCTGTGGTTGCTTTTGATTTTTCCTCCTGGGCTCAGGTACTGTATATTTTGCTGAACAAAATGCCCTTGTTTCCCAGCACTCAGAAGCTACTTTATAACACTCAAAATTATGTCATGCTTTCTCCTTTTTCCGTGGTAGTTCCTAGGAGGTAGAAAATGCCATTGTTGTTTCATGTAGCACTTGTAGTGTTTTGCATATAAAGTAGGGATGAAAACACATCATTTTAAAGGCTACCACCATTGCTAATTGTAGGGTAAAAGCCAACATCTTCCCTTTGTTCTTATAGAGGTCTTTTGGTGCCTCTTGTAGTCATACGGATACAAAGCTATGAGGAAATGAAAAGGCACAGGCTTCAGACCAAACTACTGAAAATTCTTTTTAATCATTTAATCATGTAAAGGCTCTATTTATTTTGGGTTAATCTTTGCACAGATTAGTATGTTGTTAAGGCAGTTTGGCTTCCTCCAGCTGAGGGTAAATGAAGAACTTCCTGTTCACTTTGCTCCACCACAGTGGTCTTCTTGCTCTTGCTGGAGCATTACAAGCCTGTTTCTGAACTAGCTCTGTGGGTGTAGGGGCTTTGGGAAGCACAAGTACAGATCCCCTGAAGCAGGAACACACCTTGGAGTGTAGGGCCTGCTCCACCATTTCCTCAGGGGGGCTTGCAATAAGATGTGGGTGACAAGTACTTCCCGGGATCACTGGACTTATTGCAAGTGTATCCCAAACCACTGGTGACAAATTGTAGGGAGTTCGGATATCCCTGCAGGACCACAGTAAAGGAGTTTATCCATAATGCTGGAGGCCATATCACGCGAATGCAAATTGATCTTGGTCCCTAGCTCAAAGAGGGATGGAGAAAAAGGTGTTAGCCAGGTCAATAACAGCATACCAGTCCCCTGTGTGGGCTGCCACCACCTCAGTGACAGCAGTGATATCAGGTGCAGCAGAAGGTGGCACCTCAGCATTTAATCTCTGACAATCTACAGGTATTCCTTGGAATTATTACAGTTTGGGTTCCAGATCACCTCAATGAGTCACAATTTTTTTTGTTCCCCAGTGCATATAAAAGTTATGCTTACACTATAGTATAGTCTATTAAGTATAGTATAGTCTATAGTCGATTAAGTATGCAATAGCATTATGTTTAAAAACAATTAATTAAAAAATACTTTATTGCAAAAAATGCTAATCATCATCTGAGCCTTCGGTGCATTGTAATCTTTTTGCTGGTGGAGGGTCTTGCCTCAGTGTTGATCAGGGTGTTGGTTGCTGAAGGTTGGGTTACTGGAAATTTCTTAAAGTAAGACAACAATGAAGTTGGTCTCGTGATTGACTCTTCCTTTCACTTAAGCACTTAGAGACCATTGTAGAGTTATCGGTTGGCCTAAGTTCAATAATATTGTCCCTCAGTGAATAGGGACGCCCAAGTCAGGGAGAGAGTTGGGATACCAGTGGGTAGGTAAAGCAGGTAGAACACACACAACATGTATTAAGTTTGCCATCTTATTTGGCCACAGCTCATGGTGCCTCAAAACAATTGCAATAGAACATCCAAGATCACTGATCACCATAACAATTAAAGTTTGAAATATTGTGAGAATTACCAAAATGTAACACAGAGAGACAAAGTGAGCACGTGCTGTTGGAAAAATGGCACCAATAGATGTGCTCAATGCGAGCTGGCCACAAACCTTCAACTTGTGATGTATGCAGAACACAATAAAGTAAAGTGCAATAAAATGAAATATGCCTGTATTGTCAACCTGCAGGCTCTGAGGCCTTTTTTCCAGGCCAGATTGCATTGTTAAACTGCAGCAGGGTGGTTTTCAATACCCCTGCCTGCAGCAAGTCCTAAACCAATGAAGAAATGTCCTTTTCCTTACTTGCAAGATGGTACTGCTTTTTTTTTTTAAAGATTTATTTTTTATTTATTACACATCCCCCCTTTCTGCTTGTTCTTTCTGTGTTCATTCTTGTGTTCTTCCGTGTCTGCTTGTCCACCGCCCGCCCTGTGGGGCGATCCGCAGAGTCAGATCACCGCGCGGCGGCCTGCCTGCTCGGGGGGGCTTGCCTTCTCAAGGTGGTCTACCCGCTGGAGGAGGCCCCGGGAACCGAACCCGGGGCCTCCTATGTGGTAAACCAGCGCCCTACCAACTGGGCTACAGCCAGCCCCTGGTACTGCTTTTGTTGAGCAACCCAGCAGGGCTCCAGCAACTCCATGGGGGATGGGAGTGGACAAACCCCACGGTTATGGCTCAAATTTCTCATCATGACAGGGTTACCCCTTCAGGTGACAGTTGTGGTCCATGCAGCAGGCAACCAAAATGTCAGTACCTATAATGTGTTCAGCAGTGGGAACCACAATCACTGGCCCCTGCAGGGTCCTAAGATTACTGTCACTTGGGCACACTTATCTAAGAGTGCCATGTAGTCTGGACCCCTCCCATTTCCCTTCCATCCAAATGGGAGCAAGGGCGCTGATTCTTGGAAGGGACCCAAAGATCTTAGCCTCACCCCTAATCAATTTTTAAAAGGGAGTAACATCGGGTTACAGGCTTGGGGGAAATCACCCTCTTTATTTGACAGACCACTTACAGTCTGAATTGTCTTCCTCACAGTCCTGGGCGGGGTGCAGGGAGGTCCCATCATTGTTGCTTCCCTTCTCCCAGGTCTGTGTTCAGGGAGTCTGAGGACCGCCATGAGGGATTCTAAATCTTTCCAGTTCTGTGAGCCCTCTTCCTCCTGTTCCTTTACAGCTCATATCAGAGCCCTAACCCCTAACTTCAAGGGCCCCATTCTGGCCAATAATGTCCGGTTTCTTCTGTAGGAATCCCACCAATTTCTGCTCTATCCCTTGCTTTAGTAACCAAAGCCAGCATTGCCCAACAGGTATGCCCTGCCCACTCCTTAGTTTTCCTCTGGTTGCTTTTTGTGTTCCCAGGAACCCAGACTGAAAGCTGTATGGATTTGTCTATATTTCTATCCTGTCAGTTATCATTTTTATTGTAGGCAGCCTGCATTGTAGCAGAAGGTCAGTAGCTAACTTTCCAAGACTGCACAACCAGGCACTAGGCACCTGAGTCTGCAGTGCCCCCTCATTGAACAGACACACCAACCAAGCCTTCTGACCATCCTATGGCATCTTTCCATATATTATTTAACTTCCTTATTTTGCTCTAAGAAAAAGGCCAAATTTCAACAGTTTAGTTTTCAGCAGTGCCATTAGTAGTTCTGCATTGAGTGAGAACAGGTCTGACCTGGAACCAGTAAACAGCTTGGACCAGGTGGAGCTCCCTGCCTTGGGCCCCAGACTCTCCTCTTTAGTGGTTTGAGACCCCTGTGGTGAGTGGTGGAGCAACCAGGAGCCCAGAAATCTATTTCCTACTCTTCCTGGAACCCACCTCCTTCATCTCTGCCCTTATCTACCACACCAAAGCACCTCTGTTAACAAGAGACTGTTTCTATCCCAATTGTCCCCATGTGGCCAGAAAGAGGCCAACACATCAGTCAGCTAATCAGTTCCTGGAGAGCTGGCTCCACCCTGGAACGACTAAAATGAAGATACTTCTACTATACTGTATTAGTCAGGGCTCTCTTGGGAAACAGAATCAACAGGAGATATCTGTCAATAATATGAGACTTTATAAGAGTCTCTCACATGACCATGGGGATGCACCAGTCCAGGTTCTGCAGGCAGACAGCAAACCAGGGCCTCCGATGAAGGTCCAATGAAAGGTCCTTGATGAGTTTCTGGGAGAAGTTGCCTGTCCAAAGACTAGCTGGGAAATTCTCTCCAAATGTTGAAACCACTTCTCCTTTTAAGGTTTTGAACTGATTGGATAAAAACATAACCCATTGCTGATGGCAATCTCCCTGATTGATGCAGATGTAACCAGTCATCCACTCAGTAAATTCACTGGTGACCAAAGTCCATAAATATGCTTGTTACAATTAGCCCAGTGCTTGCTGGGCCAAACACCTGGACACAATTACCTGGGCAAGTTGACACATTAGCCTAACCATCACATATACCATGGCAATCCTGCCTATAATGCAAAAGTACTGGTCAGGAGAGACAACAAAAGAAATGTCAACTCACTCCAATACAGGTATTGGGGTTGTCAACAGAAGCAGGATTCATACCCACTGGGTGGAATAATGGTTTTACTCCCCTGGAGAAGTGACAAAGTAAAGTTAGCTTCACTAGTGGTCCTGGATTCCCCATGGCCAGAGGGTCTCAATCTATGGCTGAGGCAGGGAGATGTTCTATGCACAGCTCCCCTTTCTTGTGTTTGTGTGCAATAGTGGAGGTATCCAACTCTCTCCCAGCCAGAGAGTTACACCATTCGGGTGTGAGCTGAGTATCATAAAACATGCCCACCAAAAACAGTCTGTCTCCAATGAATAGGGGAAAGAATGTACTAGCAATCCCCTTATCTCCTAAGGGACTGTATTTTATCCTGCTAGGCTACACAACTGGTCCTGAGCACAGGATGTATTTGTGATACCCAGAGAAAGGTATCACACTTGGCTTCTTTTCCCCTTAAATCTATTAAACTACAAATTAATTTTATTGAATTTGATATTTCTTCTCAGTTAAAACAGTGGATATAGTTCTTGGTGTTATAAGACTATGAGAATTTTTCTTTGGATTTCACACACTGTTCTACTTGATAACAAGCAGAGAAACACATGCATAGGGCTTTACATGCCATCTGCTGGTTGAATGTGCACAACAAGTAAAAGCTTGGATTTTTTGTCCGGTTTTGTTTTATTTATTTTATCCATATATCACCTCTCAATGGCAAACCATGCAAGGATAATGCCCACAGAGTTGGAAGGCTTCCTTTTCCCTCTAAAGTAGTCCACAGATCAATCCTTTAAGCTACAGAATTTCATTTTATACAAATAAACACACACAAAAAAAATTAAGGATAGGATTTTTAAAAGTCTAATTAGGATAATCCAACTCCCTCATCTCCTATATCTGATTATTTTGTTGAGTGCTATGTTTTTTCTCTGAAACACATTACCTTGGTAAAGCAGCAAATTGAACTGGCTTGAAAATTAGCAAATGACTGGAAGCAATGGTGAGTTCTAGTAACACAGGGAGGTCTGTAGTAGCACTGGTACCAAGTAACAGATGGGTAGTGATTTGAGGGTCAAAAGGAAGCCCTTATCAGCTAAAATATTTTTCCCATTACCTTAAATTTTCTTTTAGAAGCTTATATCTTTAGTTTAATATATAGTCTCTTATTAACATGTAAATAATATAGGTCACCAATTTGCAACTGAATTTGAATTTTTTTTTGCTGGTTACGCTCCATTTGCGTCCCACCTGGATCCATTCTCTGACTTCCTCTGCACCCCAGGTGTTGACCCCAGTAGACCGCATCACCCAGGCTCTCTATCTGGCTGGCTTCTGGTTGGGATGGCCAATGGGAGGCATCAGCAGGAGAGCAGATGGCAAAAGGAGTGAGATACCATGCCGAATTCCTCATTCTTCCCCTGCTTTGGTGTCGAGCCTCTAACGGGAGCTTTGTCTCTCTGTGAGTATAGCTCCTTTCTAGGAACTCTTCCTTCAGGATTAAGGAACTTTCAATTGTTAGTTTCTGAGTGCTCCTTTCTCTATCGTTTTTGTTCCCATAGCTTTAACGATAGCTTTCAATAAAGATTCTTTATTTGAACCTCTATTTATTAACCAGGACATTGAATGATTTCTTTCTAAAGGAGACCCAGTTTATATGAATGGGAAGAAAGAAAAGAAGGGTAGAGATAGCATGAGAAGGGAGGACAATGAAGGCCTGGAACTCTATAAGGCTAGACTCCATTTGATAACACCTAGGTATGTGAAATTAATATTCTGTGATGGGCAATTTTTGTGCTTTGTTCCATTAGATTGTAAGCTCAATGAGAATATGGTGGTTGTTTCCCACCTCACCCCTTGCCTATTTTGTCCACTGATAACTAGATATCCAGTCCTGAGTGCATAGGAGATACTGAGTATTTGCTAAATTGAAAGAACCCCTGGATCATTGCTTGAAAGCAAAAGTTAATGGATGATTACACCATTCTCAAATCCTCAAGATAGAGGAATGAACAAACATAAGGTGGGAATGCAACTATGGACTAAAGTAGACTTATTGTTATTCTAATAATGGAAGAACTTGTAACAATGATATAAGGACAGTGGTCACTAGAGGTTCTGAGGGGAGGGAGAGAAAAAAATAGGTGTAACATGGAGCATTTTTGATACATTGGAATCATTATACATAATATTGCAATGGTGGATACAAGCCATTATACATTCTGTCAAAACCTATGAAATTGTGTGGTGCAAATGTTTTACACATAATGTAAACTACAGACCATGCTTAGTAACAATGCTTCAGAAGTGTTCATCAATTGTAACAAATATGCCACAATGATGTACGATGTTGTTAATGGGGAGAAGTGTGGGAGGGGGAGAAGTGGAGTATATGGGGATTCCCTATAATTTTGATGTAACATTCATTTAATCTAAAGCTCCTTTAAAAAATAATTTAAAAATTAATGGGTGATTGAATGAGTAGATGAATAACTATTGGCCAATTCTCTACTTGCTTTAAATGGCATACATATCCTTGGTTGCTCACTGTATCCTCCTCTGTTTTTTGGAGACACAGTGATATGCACTAGCTAAAGTGACTTAAAGAAAAATAGGAGAAGATGAAAAGATGTGATGGAGAAAGACATGGGTGATTATGGGAAGATTTAGCCTAAATACATTGTACAGCAGTAAAGAAAGAAATTAAGCTACCTGGTTATTGCAAAAATGAAAAACATGCTTATATGTTGATTACAAAAACCATTTTTGCCTTTTGGACAAGTTATTTAATCTCTCCATGTTTCCATTTCTTCATCTATTCAATATAATAGTTAAGTGCAACGATGTGCTGGGAATAGCTATCCAGGGAAAATCACAAGCCAATTTATAGTGTTGCATATTTCTGTGGTATAAATACTCCCATTGTATTAGTTTTCTATTGTGCCACAAAAATTACCCAAATTTAGCAACCTAAACAATACAAACTCATTATTTTAATGTTCTGTAGGTTAGAATTCTGACACTGGATTCACAAGGTAAAATCAAGGTGTCAACTCAACTGCATTCCCTTCTGGAGACTCTAGAGGAAGATCCATTTCCTTGCCCATTTGGGTTGTTAGCAGAATTTACTTCCATGTAGTTTTAGGATTGAGGTCTCCATTTCCATGCTGTCTTTCAGCTGGAGGCTGCCATTAGCTCCTAGAGGGCTCTCTTCCATCCTTGCACATGCCCCACTACACATCAGAATCAGTGATGTAGCGTAGAATCCTTCTTATGCTGCCATATCTCTGACCCTATGTCTGTTGTCAGTTCTTTCTCTGAACCTCAATAGTGAAAGGTTCTCCACTTTTAAGGGTTCATGTAATTAGAGTGAGTCCACCTGGATATCTCAAAGTCCTTAACCATGATCCTGTCTAGAAAGTCTCTTTTGCTATGCAATGTAACATATTCACAGCTTCCAGGGATTAGGATGTGGACATCTTTTGGGAGCCATTATCTGCCTATCACACCCAATTTCTAAATACCAATATGATATCAACAGGTCACAAAATTCTTGGAAATTTTACAGTCAGCTCAGTGAGCAAAAGGAAACAGCCTGAAAACTGAACCCAGCATGAATTCCTAAGTCAGAATGCCTGGATTTGAATCTTGACTCTGTTATATACTATGTGACTCTGAACAAGTTACTGAGTTTCCCTAAATCTCAATCCTTTTCCATGTAATAATAATGAAAAAGTACTATCTCAAAGGGCTTTTTTTTGGTGAGGACTTATGCTTATAATACATGAAAAATAATTTAAAAATGGAAGATTCAATAAATATTAACTATTATTTTTATGTTTGCATCATCTATTCAATTGATGCTAGGAGAATAAATATTCCTTATCTTAGTAAACTAAGTAATACTTAGTAAACCCATGTATATAGTGATCAAGTAATTATAAAGCTCAAAATACTGTTTTCTTTCCAAGACATGTGTAATTTATGCTAATAATGATTATTTCAAAATGTTCCAAGAAACTCATGGACCTTCTGAAACTTCAAAGAGAGATGCAATCAATTTGGCAGTGTTAATGTTATGTCTACTTGTACTAGCAAAGTTTTTAGATGCTATCACTAGAATTTTCTAGTAATTATAATGTCAAGGCTAAAGAAAAGTGGACAGTAAAGCTGTAGCAAAATGTTCTTGGAATGTAGCCTTGGAAAAGAGAAAAAATAATTTTTTGGATAAACATTCTCTTATTTAAAAAGTGGGCGAGACTTAAGGGAGAGGTTAAAAAAGCCAGGTAAGAATGCTCTTTTAGGTTCTATAGAACTATGACAAAACATCATCATGAACAACATCTAAGTTACGACATCTTGCATATCACACAAGAGGTTGGAAAAATTACCCTTTGTTCCTCTTTGACTGAATAAAGATTCCCCCAAAGATTTTTCTCATCTCTACTAGCCAAATATTTTTATATTTTGGGGAGCTACAGCAAGACTGCCAGTTAGAACATATTCATTTATTAAATTCTTCAACATATATTTACTATAAAGATCCTGAAATTAATCATAGAAGTAGCCAAAATAAGATCAAAGATGTATGAGGTCCAGATGGAATTCTTTAAGAGTTTGCTTATTCCAGTCTGTTCCGAAATGTACTTGATCCAGATCTAAGGAGTAGATCCTGAGCTACCGAAGGTCATGAGATACTTCTGGCATTGATTCTCTGCCTAGCCCAGGTAAAGGATGTAGATATATGTGGAAGAAAGGTTCTTGATCCCCAAACATTTATCATTTAGGTGGGAAAAAGTGATAAAAATGTACACCTAGAAAAGCTAAGTAATAAGTGGATAACCTAGCAATAATTACAATATTTAATAAAGTAAAATAAATCTAACATAATCTAAATAATCTTTAAAAAGCACAAAGCCGCATATGGTTAAGCAGCCAGAGAGGTGATACAGACAAGAAGTACAATGAGTTCAGAAGAGATCACTGGGGATTGACCATGAAGGAAAGAGAAACACTAACTTATGTTTTCTTTCATTGTCTTCTCAAATAGAAAATATATCCAAAATTTTTAATCTATTCACTGACTCTATCATTCTAATCTATCCAAGAGAACACATTCCCAGTTTGGCAAGTGAGCCTCAGGCTGCAAACTGATGAGTGAAGTACTTTCCCTTTGATGCTTGCAAACTGTACGTAGCAGGTTTGGATCTGCATCTGTTACTGTCGCTCATAATGCAAATATCACTGCAGGTTTACTCCTGACTTTCCAGCTGCCAAGGAAAATATCTTTGTAGAGTCTGGGGAGAGATGGATGTGTTTTCAAGCATCTCTCTGGTGTTCAATTGTCAGATTAGTGGACAAAACAGATATATCATTTCAACTAAGGAATAAAAAAAAAAGAATGATCTCATGGATGTCCTTCTCCAAAGTAGAGACCACAATCTGTTGGTCTTACTTACTTGCCTTCAGCATTGATAAAAGTGCTTCCCATCAGATAGAAATCATCACTCAATGGTAGTGCCCTTTATGAAGTCAGCCACGTGCTCCCTGCACTTTAACTTTCAATTTACAAGAGAAGCCTACTCCAAAGTGACATTTTTTCATAAAAGCGATGACATTTTGTGTTTTTATTATTCCAATTTTTTTCTCTGAACCCTGGGCAGACATTAATTGCACATCTGACCTATCTACAGAAAAATGAAACCAAGGGAGAGCAATGTTCTTGTTAAATACCTTTAGGAAATGTGAGACCTTGTAACATGCCTAGCATAATGCCACACTGTCCCAGGCCTCCATGCACAGTCATTCTAGCAGGGAAGCCCTTCCACCTTGTCTGTCTGACAAATTCATTGTGCTTGAATCATGTTAATCTATGCACATGATTTCCTTGATGAGAAAAGGGTCTTTCCCCTCATATCTACGCACAGTACACCTTGCACACATCTCTGTCCTAGTAACTAAGGTTTTGAACATTACATTTTAATTCTTCCATTCTAGAGTGTGATTTTCAGGGCAAAATAAGATTTATTTATCTCTCTAGTCCTAATAATCTTAGATGCTCATTAAAATGTCTGTTGATTATTGTGATGGATAAATGGAAGACAGATGAACAGAATGAGGGGGGGGGGGAACCTGTGTATACCAAAGCCAAGTAGCCCTCAAAATGGTACGTTGTAATGAGGAGCAATTTTGTTTATATTCCCTTAGCCCTGGCTATACAAAGATAAATAAGAGTTCTCAAGGAGACTACAATCTAGTTAAGATATGCAATGAAGAACGTGCTCATGCATTAGTTTTCTGGAGAGCCTTCCTATAAATGGAAATGCTAAAAACCGTTTGATTGTTCTTCACAGCAGCATCTCCCAGCAGCAGTATCCTGACCAGGAATAAGCAGTGTCGCAGGTGAGGTGAGATGTGTAGGTAATTGATGGCCTCTTCTCCCGCTGGGTCTCAATTGAGACAGACCATGTTTAAATTGGCATATATTGTAAGCCAAAGGTGATTAAGGCTTTCTCAGAAATTAGGCCTGGGATCATTTTTAGGCTAACTGGGAAGCACTTTTTAAATCTGAGGCATTGTCATTTAGCCTTGCTTCTTCAAGTAAAAAAAAATTATCTTTATCCTAGGCTATAAAATGGAACTTTCTACCCCTTTTTTTTTTGTCTGAATTTTATCTTTTTTCCATTAGTAATGATAATAATGGTAATATTTTTCTACTCACAATTTTAACCTACAATGCTCAGGAGTGAGTTGCACAGATGTTACATTAAAGCCTTTGGTGACAAGAATGACTACCAAAAAAAGCAATTTCTCCACCTGCCCCCTTCCCCCTGTTGTTTGCACTTGCTGTGTCTATTTGTTTTTTTTTGTGTGTGTGCTTATCTCTTATTTTTGGAGGTGCTGGAACCAAACTCAGGACCTCCCATGTGGGAGGGAAGTACCTAATCACCTGAGCCACCTCTGCTCCCAGCTTTGTTGTGTCTCTCATTGGGTTTTCCTCCATGTGTCTCTTTGTTGCATCATCTTGCTGCATCAGCTCGCTGCACCAGCCCATCTTGTCAGCTTGCTGTCTTGCTCGTCTTCTTTAGGAGGCACCAGGAACTGAATCTGAGACCTCCCATGTGGTAGATGGGAGCTCAATTGCTTGATGCACATCCGTTTCCCATGAATCTTTTTTATGGCAAGGAGTTGAGAGAGGCCAGGAAAGTGACACATCCATCCTCCCACCTGCCATCTACCAAAATGTCTGAATTTGTACATAGAAATCTATGCATTTTATTATTTAAATTTTTCAGACTGTCTAAGGAAATCATGAAAGTGATAAGTTATTACTATCAAGTAGTTTTAAAATTGAGTTTATCAGATATGTTACACAGAAGCCATCATGCCATCTTTATGTCCATTTACCTTTAAATTGGTCACAAGACTCATTGCCTCAGAATCCTCACTAAAGATTTCCAGGCAGTCATTGCCAAGAGGTTGGAATTGGACTGAAAAATGAAACATATTTGCTATCTCAGCTCTAGGCAGATTTACTGATAGCTGGCAAAGATAAAGCCATCCATCTACATTTATCTCAATATGAGGCAAAGTGATCACAGAAAAAATCCCTGTGACAATTTTGTAATTATCAATGAACAAAATGTTTAGAGTGATTCAAAGGGAAAAGATAGCAATAATCTGGACTTCTAAATACTTGAGAGGAATCAGTGACATAGATTTTAAAGAAAAGCACAAAGAAGAATTTATCTTCATAGTAATAGATTTTGTGACTAATTACTCCATATATATTCTGAACTTTTTGTTATGCAGGATGCCCCAAAAATTGAAGAAAAGCATATGCTCTGACCACATGAAGTTTCCAATCAGAGGGAGAGTTATGGAGCTATGTTGAGATATGAATTGAGGAGAAATGTAGACCCAGGACATAGATTTTAGGAATATTCTCCAATAAATTGTCAAGTAGCATGGCATAGTATAGTCACTTAACTGTTTTAATGCAGTGTTCCCCAAACTTACATTTTTCCCATACCACCCCCACAATTATTTTTACCATTTCTCCATATTACCTATACAATTACTTAAATGAGATTTAAGATAAACTTGTTTGTTTTTAAATAAACATTTTTTATTTTGGAATAGATTTAGATTTACAGAAAAATTGTAAAAATAGTATGGAGTGTTCCTATATATCTTACACTCAGTTTCCCCTATTACTAATATCTTACTTTAGTATAATGCATGTTTTGCAACTAATGAAACAATATTGATTAATTATTTTTAACTAACAGCAGTACTTTATTTAGAATTACTTCATTTTTGCCCAAGACCTTTTATCTATTTCAGGATTTTTTGCAGGATACTACATTACATTTAATCATTATGTCTCTTTAGTTCCTCTTGGCTGTGACAATTTCTCAGAATTTCCTTGTTTTTGATGACCATAACAATTTGGGGGGTACTCACCAGACATTTTGTAGAATGTCTCTCAATTGGGATTTGTATGATGTTTTTCTCATGATGAGACTGGGGTTATGGGTTTTTGTGAGAAAGACCACACAGGTAAAGTGCTATTCTCATCACATCATAACAAGAGTGCATTCTATCAGCATGACCTCTCTGTTGATGTTAACTTGTCTGTTTTTCATTTCAGCCTTATTGAAGCAGAATTCAGATAACAGTTTTGATGAGCTGTTTTTATTTTTCTAATATATCTTTCATTCTTCTTTTATTTTTGTGTTTCAGTTTGGCCGATTTCTATTGACCTGTCTTCAAGTTCCCTGATTCTTTCCTCAGCTGTGTCAAGTCCATTGATGTGTCCATGAAAAGCATTCTTCATCTCTGTTACTGTAACTTTATTTCTAGAATTTTCACTTAACTTCTCCATATAGTTTCTACAACTTCTCCATCTGTTCATTCATATTGTCCAACTTTTCCACTAGTGCCTATACCATATTAATCAGTTACTTTAAAATTACCTGTCTGATAATTCCAACACTTGAGTCACATCTAGGACAGTTTTAGTTTCTGTTTTGTCTGTTAATTTTATGAATTTTTTTATTGTTTCTTTGTGTGTCTTGTAATTTTTGTCGGAAGTTTAACATTGTGTATAGGACCATAGAGACTGAAGTAAATAGTATTTATGCCTTGAATTGGATATGCCTCTTCTTCTGCTAGCCTTTTAGTGTTTGTAGGGGTTGGGGAGAAAGAGTTGAATCGAGAATTAGCTGGAATTTCTTTTGTTCTTGTTATTGTACCTTCAGTGCATCACTGACTTACAATTCCTATAGTGTTACCTTGTACTCAGGGTGGGAGCTTGTTTGTTGGAGGGCTTTTCACTGTTTCTGTTCTACTCTCAATTTTAGGCCTTCCCTCTGCATGTGCACTTCAGAGAGCATCTCTCTATGAGCTTTTACCTCACCCTAAGCAAAAGACTGATGTTGCTTATCACTAAGTGTTTGCTAGCATATTGGTTGTACCCTGAGTCTGCCTCAATCTTAGGCAGACCCTGTATCACTATACCTCAAGTCTTTCTCAGTATTTCCTCCCCTTACTCAGGGGCAGGGGATCTCATATGGTCTGGACCCAGGAGGTTTCCTGTCCCTCCCAAGATGTAGAAGGTGTTTTCCTGTACCATTTTCCAAGGCATGGCGGGTCTTCATCTGTGATCTGGGAGATGGGTATCAGGGTTTGCTGTCTTTCCCCCAGTGACAATGTTTTATTTTCCCACAGGCTGACTTTCTGCCTTTCCTACAGTATTGGCCACTTCTTTACTCCAGTCCTGGATTATGAGGTAGATTTCTCTGTTTCCCCCAATCTTTCTTGTGAATACCCAGTGAAGAACTAGGGAGAAGAAAGCAAATTACCCTTTGTGTCTTCAGCTCCCATGGGTTCTATACTCTCATACTTTGATGCACTCCACTTTTAACAATTTTTCATTAAAAATTTTAGCTGAATTCTTCTTACTGACTTGCATGATAGCTCCCTCTTCTGCCTATGTTCCATCAGATGGGTTAGTGCTTGTGGCCTATGTCTCCTTGAAGGTGATTTTCATTCCCTAGCTTTCTACATTGAAAGCAGAAGCTGCAAGTTCCTGATGTATTTTTAAGTGAATGTATAATTTTAAAAATATTCATCTATATCCATCTGGAATCATCTATTTTACCACCAGCATTATAAGTATCAGACTTCCATATGCTACTATACTAGAGGAAAAATGCATTGGATATCAAAACACCTGGATTGCACCCCTGCTTTTCCACTAATTAGGTGCATAGACTATGGAAAGTTTAAACATTCTGGACTTCATTCTTCTCACCTGCAAAATGAAAGCATCACAATGATCCCTAAAATTCTTTCCAGTTCTAATATCTGTTATATTTCATATTTTTGGTATGGAAAAGTATATTTTCATTTCCTTTTAATTGTGTACATATCTTTTACTGAAAAAGGGGCTGAAATTGAGAACTTAGAGAAACAAATTTCCCCTATAATCAAATTACTTACTGGTAGCAAGTTAAATATTTGATAAATTGCAGTAAACTGCTACTTTAGGAAATAAAGATGTGAAATAGTCTACAAACAGTGCCTGTGCCTTACAGGCTACATTCATTAATTTCAACAATTATTCAATTTATTGGCAAAATGTAGATTCAGGTACAACTTTGACTCTACAAGTTGAAAAAAAATGAGCTTATCCCTAAATAATTCCCAGAGAATTGTGCCCCATATTTCCAAGAGGAAGTTGAGTTTTTAATTCACAACAAATTTGATATGCAGAATCTGCTTGTTTTCATAAAATATGTTCACTTTATTATTCATGTTTTTACTCTAAAGAGAGTATCTAAATAAATACTGCACTTATGTACATGTACCACAAAGCCATGTTAATGTCAGTCTTTTCAAGGTTTCAACTTGTTTTGATTAAGACAGAAATAAAAGTTGCTTGTTGAATTTTTAACTCCAGTAGAAAGATTTGATATAACTTGTAATAATGAAAGTTATGTGATAGCATACTTATTCCTTGATTGTGAATGTTATTCTACTAGTTATTTACAGAAGCAAGATTGGTTTTTTTGTTTGTTTGTTTGTTTGTTTGTTTGTTTTATGTACCAAGGCAAGGCCAGGGATTGAACCCAGGTCCTTGTGTGTGGAAAGCCAGCTCAACCACTGAGCTCTACTTGCTGCCCTGTGTTGCTTTACTCATATGTTTGTTTGCTGTTTGTTTTTGTTTTTAGGAGGTACCAGGGATTGAAACTGGGACCTTATATATGGGAAGGAGGCGCTCAACAACTTGAGCTACATGCACTCCCGCAAGATTGATTTTTAATCTACATTTAGTCTCTTCTTATTCTCTGACTTAAATAAATGTTTTTGTAGATTTTGTGCAAGTTTCAAATGTTATATGTTAGAAATATTTTTATTTATGTATGTAAAATGTAGGCTTTAAATTGGCCATAACATTGACCTATCATACTAAGCATAAGTGAAAGGGCAGTAGCCCTGATTGATTTACAATTTGTTTCTTAGGTGAAATATGAAGCACATATCCCCCAGTCTCCAAAAGCAACCTTCAGATGACCCCAAACCTCTATCTATTTTTCCTTTGTAGTATGGTGTCAAACCCAGGAATTTCTTATGTAATTAATCTCTTTGTACTTTAACACATTGCAAGCAAATTTGTTGAGTGCACACTTGCACAAAACTGCAGGTATGATAATATGAGGCATGTCCAAATATAAGTAAGCATTTTTTGCTTTAAGATGCTGTGATGGCTAGGCTAATGTGTCAACTTGGCCAGGTAATTGTGCCCAGCTGTTGGGTCCAGCAAGCCTGGGGCTAATTGCATCTGCATCAATCAGCAAGATTGGATGAAGAATGGATGATGCTGTTATCCATTCAGTTGACTGCTTATAAAAGGGAACTGATTTCAACATTCGGAGAGAATTTCCCAGCTCGTCGTT
>PVKH010007321.1:0-20691 GCA_004027955.1 Chaetophractus vellerosus | reverse complement strand
CCTGAACTGTGATCTATGCCTGATGGCAAAGCCCCAAAACGTGTATATCTATCAGAGGCGTTATGCCACACTGAGGGATGTGCATGTGGGGGGTTGTGGGAGGGGTGGGGGGTGGCATATGGGTACTCCTGGAATCTCTGTGTAACATTTATGTAATCAATGTAACCTAAAAATACATATAGATATATAAAAAATAAATTAAAAATTAATTAAATTAAAAAACAAAAAACTAATGAATCAAAGTTGATATATTATTGACCTTCCCCAGATTTTAAGCATCCTGAGAGCAGGGCCCTTCCCTTTTAGCATTCTCCAACCTCTTGCTTCAGTCAGTGCACCACATGTGTTGAATTGATGGGGAAATTAAATTTATTAAATGAGTTTGTTTTCTGCAGAAATAAACTCCATAGTTCATGATCACTTAGAATTTGCTTTAAGCCAGGGGTCCGTGAGCATGAAGAGAAATTGAAAAAAAAAAAACCATTATTCTTGTGGGGATGAATTGGTGTAATATATTTATTAAATATTTCGCAGTATAGTGTGGACTTAGTAAGGGATCCGTGGTTTTCACTGACTGGCAAAGGGGTCCCTTGAACAAAAAAGTTTAAGAACCCCGGCTTTAAGCAGCTAAAGCTGCTTTGAGATATAACCTTGAACTCAGTTAAGTTTAATATTCTTAAAAGTCTTTTTTTTTTTTAATTATTTGCAAGCATTCTCATTAGAATGAGCACAGGAAGCCAAATGCTGAACTGGTGTTTTGTTTTGTTTTTTCCTCCCTGAGTTTCTTTTCTAAATCAGGTCACAGAAAATGGATGCTATTTCTTTAAATAATCTAACCAAGCTGATCCCTGGATTACAATTAGGTTACGTAACTTGCTTATGAGCTGCTTTTCATTAAGACAGGCAGTGTGGGCAATGGGGCTTTACGTTTTAGAGCAAAGCTGGGGAGAAGAAACCTGCTAAAAGCGAGAACACATGCAGTGTCGGAGGCAGTGACTGCAATAACTTCAGCACGGGTTAATTGTGGATGGCTCCTTTTCTCTTTAACTCCTTAAAACCTCCTTTGGCCGACATATAAAATGTACACGCACAGCACAAGGGAAGTTCTGGTGGCCATTTCAGCAGGGCCTGCGTGATGAGAAGCCCCCCAGGGAGGACGAGATCAAGTTTCTGCAGAACCATGGCTCGGGTTCATTTCTTGCAGAACACAGATTATTGGAAACATTTAAAAATGTGGCCAAGGGAGCGCACAAAAATCCTAGTTTCAGGATATAAGCATGTCTTCAAAATAAGCATTTAAAAGGTACAGTAAATATATTATAAGGTGTCAGATCAGGTGGAAAACAAAAACTGGTGATAAACCCAAAGAAATCAAGGCTGAAGAGTTTCTGGATAAGGATACATCAAAACATACAAACATCTGTCCTAAAAAAATGGAAATAAAGCCAACTTTCCAAAAAGGAAGTTGTTCATTGCTGTTATACAACACACTTACACAGGATGAGACCGTTTTTTATACTAATACTAAAACCAGTTTGCGGAAGATGATAAGTGCTGAGAATTTACGTTTTACAGTTAGAGTTAGCAAAGATATCAGAGGATGGAATAAAGCACTCAACAATAAAGAGGAAAAATTTCTCCTGGAGATTGAACCAAAATAGGCTCAGGGAAACAAAGGACAATATAATGCAAAACTCCTACCAAATCCAAAATTATTTTTTGAATTGGAATTATTGTATGGTGATGAAAATAGCAATCAGGAACAAATTAGATGAACTTGGAGACCTTCATATACTGGAAGAGAAAGACCCGGAAGGCAGCTATGCTTACCACTCTACCACCAATGCTCTTTTGAAGAAACTCCGGAAACTTATATATATGGGAACAGCCAAAAGGATAACTAGATTAAATTAAAGCTTATTACTTAACTTGTGGTAACTGTGATCTCTTACAAATTCCAAAGTCAAGAGAATATTCTAATATATTGCTATATAAAATATTGGTTAAAGAGAACTGTTTTTTTTACTTTGAACTTAAGAGTTAACATTTAAAAATAATTATGGTTAACTTTAAAAAATTTTTATTAGAGAAATTGTGGGTTGGCCAAAAATTCATACATAAAATACAGGATTCCCATATACCACCCTATTATTAACACCTTGCATTGGTGTAGTATATTTTTACAATTAATGAAAGCACATTTTTATAATTGTACTATTCACTGTGGTTCATAGTTTAACTTGAGTTCACTGTGTTGTGCAGTTTAATGAATTTTTAAAAAATTTTATTCTGGTAATATATAAATAGAACTTACATATATATATATATATATGCAAGGAATGAGCATTCCTATTTCTCCACATTCTCTCCATTTGTAATCCCTCCCTTTTTTTAAAAATAGCAGCCATTATAGTGGGTGTGAAATGGTATCTCATTGTGTATTTCCCTAATGGCTAATGATGTTGAGCATATTTTAATGTGCTTTTTGGCCATTCATATATCTTCTTTGGAGAAATGTCTATTTAAGCATTTTGACCATTTTTTAATTGGGTCGTTTGTCTTTTTGTTGTTAAAATGAAGGATTTCTTCATATATTCCAGATATTAAACCCTTGTAGGATATGTGGTTTCCAAATATTTTGAATTGGAATTATTACATTAACAATAAAGTCCTGTGAAGCACAAAAGTTTTTCATTTTGATGAAGTTCCATTTATCTATTTTTTTCTTTTGTTGCTTGTGCTTTGTGTGTAAAGTCAAAAACCATTGCCTAACACAAGGTCCTGAAGTGTGAGTCCCTTGACTTTGTTCTTTTTCAAGATGTCTTTGGCTAGTCAAGGCCCCTAACCCTCCCATATAAATCTGGTGATTAGCTTTTCCATTTCTGAAAAGAAGGCTGTTGGAATTTTGTTTGGCATTGTGTTGAATCTGTAAATCATTTTGGGTAGAATTGATGTCTTCACAATATTTAGTCTTCCAATCCATGGACACAGAATGTCCTTCACTTATTTAGGTCTTCTTTTCACAATGTTTTGTAGTTTTCTATGTACAAATCCTTTACATCCTTGGTTCTATTTATTCCTAGATATTTGATTCTTTTAGTTGCTATTACAAATAGAATTTTTTCTTGATTTCTTTGTCCTATTGTTCATTGCTAGAATATAGAAATACTACTGATTTTTGGGTGTTGATTTTGTACCCAGCCACTTTGATGAATTCACTTATTAGCTCTAGGAGATATGTTGGTGGATTTTTCTGGATTTTCTGTATATAGGATCATGTCATCTGCAAATAGCAAAAGTTTCACTTCTATCTTTCCAATTTGGATGCGTTTATTTCTCTTTCCTAATTGCTCTGGCCAGAACTTCCAGAACAATGTTGAATAACAGTGGTGACAGTGGGCATCCTTGTCTTGTTCCAGATCTTAGAGGGAAAGCTTTCAATCTTTCACCCTTAAGTAAGATGTTAGCTGTGGGTTTTTCATTTATGCACTTTATCATGTTGTGAAAGTTTCCTTTTATTCCTTGTTTTCTGTTTTTTTTTTATTAAGAAGTGGTGCTGGGTTTTGTCCAGTGCCTTTTCTGCATCAATTTGAGATGATCATATTTTGTTTTGTTTTGTTTTCCTTCATCCTGTTAATGTGGTGTATTACATTAATTGATTTCCTTATGTTGAACCACTCTTGCATACCTGGCTAAATCCCACTTGATCATGGGACATAATTCTTTTGATTTGCTGTTGGACTTGATTTTTAAGGTTTTTTGTTTGTTTGTTTGTTTTGTTTTTTTAGGAGGTACTGGTATAGAACCCAGGACCTTGTACATGGGAAGCAGGCACTCAACCACTTGAGCTGCATCCACTGTCCTGATTTTCAAGTATTTTGTTGAGAATTTTTGCATCTATATTCACAAGAGAAATTGGTCTATAATTTTCTTTCCTTGTAGTATCTTTATCTGGCTTTGGTATGAGGATGATGTTAGCCTCATAGAATGAATTAGGGAGTGTTTCCTCCTCTTCGATTTTTTGGAAGAATTTGCACAGGATTGGTTTTAGTTCTTCTTGGAATTTGGTTGAATTCCCCTCTGAAGCCATCTGGTCCTGGGCTTTTCTTTGTTGGGAGGTTTTTGAGTACTAATTCAAACTCTTTATTGATTATTGGTTTGTTGAGATCTTCTGTTTCTTCTCAAGTCAGTGTAGATAGTTTGTGTGTTTCTAGGAAATTTTTCCATTTCATCTGTTATCTAATTTGTTGGCCTACAGTTTTTCATTATATCCTCTTATAATCCTTTTTATTTCAGTGGGTTTGGTAGTAATGCCCCCCTTTTCATTTCTAATTTTAGTTATTTGTGTTCTCTCTCTTTTTCTTTGTCAGTCTAGCTGAGAGCTTATCAATTTTATTACTGTTTTCAAAGACCAACTTTTGATTTTTTTTAAGATTTATTTTTATTTATTTATATATCCCCCCCTTGCTGCTTGTGCTTGCTGTGTTCATTTGCTTTGTGCTTTTCTGTGTCTGCTTGTCTCACCCTGCTAGGTCATCCGGCTGAGTCAGCTCACCGTGTGGCTGCTTGCCTTCGCCAGGAGGCCCCGGGAACCAAATCCGGGGCCTCCCATGTGGTAAACCGGAGCCCAAACAATTGAGCCACAGCCAGTTCCCAACTTTTGGTTTTTAATTCTATTTTTTTAAAAATTCTTTATTTTATTGATCTCTGCTCAAATCTTGGATAGTTTCTTCTTTCTGCTCACTTTGGATTTAGTTTACTCTTCTTTTTCTAGCTCTTCCAGTTTTGAGGGTAGGTCTTGGCCTTGAAGTCTTTCTTCTTTTTTAATGGAAGCATTTAGAGCTATAAATTTCCCTCTCAGCATTGCCTTTGCTGCATCCCAAAGGGTTTGGAATTTTGTTCTTTCATTCACCTCTAGATATTTCCTAAATTCCCTTGTGATCCCCTCTTTAAGAATACATTGTTTAAAGTAACACACTGGGGAATAAATGGAAGAAAATGTCACTGTACGTACAGGACAACAGACATTACAGTGATGAAAGGCAAAATGTCAAAAAATTTTTAAATATTTTTCATTATTTTTTAATATCCCAATTTTAAAATTTTATTTTTAGCTTTTAAAAATTGTTATGTATTTTGTTTCTTATATTTCAACCTATCATTATTTCATTTTCCTATTAATTGTATTTGGCTATTTTTTTTACTTCATTTTTGAGGAAGCTTTGGATTACAGAAGGGTTACAACTGGGACAGGGGGAGGATCGTTGGTGTGGGGTGTCAGTGATGGGGATGCATGGGAGGAAGTTCACCTGGACATACATGTAAGGTATGTAAATGTGTTCAAATGTTCACAGGGCATTGCCACAGTGGGTGGAGATTCCCATGATAACCGAGAGACTATTGAATTCCCATTCTGGAGAGCTCTGCCACATTCTCTAATGGAGCAGCAACAGTCCCCCACGTTCAGGGGCAATGACTGGTGAAGGAGGATGGTCCATTGATGGGCCCTTGATATTGCTTGTGAGCCTTTGCTCTTGAAATTGAAACTTAGCCTAATGTTGTGGGGTGCCTAAGAATTAACCTCCTGAGAGCCTCCTTGTTGCTCAAATGTGGCCTCTCTCTAAGCCAAACTCAGCATATAAATGTATTACCTTCCCCCCGGCATGGGGCATGACTCCTGGGGATGAGCCTTCCTGGCACCGAGGGGTTACTACCAAGCAACAACTAGCAATGCAACTGGAAAAAGACCTCAAGTAAAAGAAGGAAAAGGTAAAGAAAAATGAGTTTATATGGCTAAGAGACTTCAAAGTGAGTTGGGACGTCATCCAAGAAGTAACACTTATGCATATGTCAGCAGGATGTCATAGACTGCCAAAGTGGATACTACCGCAAATAGGGGACTCCTGAGGGCTCTGGAGACACACAGTTCCTATGGTCAGGGCAGATAGCTCCGGAGTTTGGTGCCTTGCCAGTGGGCCCTACTTTGGAGTTTGTGCTCCTAAGAGTGACAGAGTTGGACTCAGTTATGGCTTCCCTACATATGGCTCATCTGTCCCTTATATGTGAACCTATACTTGGTGCTGGAGTTGGTAGGTGTATGTCCAAGAGGCTTGAATCTTTAGGCTGTCCATGTGCCAGCTGGGACCTGAACCTCAGTGGAGTTGCAACACCTACTCTCCAGTTCATTGGACTCACCCAGGACAACTAACAAGGAGGTGAAGATTGACAACCATCATATCAAGCAAATGAGAGAGCCTACAACTACAAGCAAGAGAGTCCCATCGATCAGCTGTATGGAATTGAAGCCCCCTCTCAATCAGAGGTGGAGTGGACATCACCATCCCAGAATCCTCAGGATTGAGGAATGAACTATGGACCAGAGTGGACTTACTGTTATTCTACTATAGACTCATTGTGATTCTAGCAATGGAAGAAATTATGTGATGTGAACACAGTGGCCACTGGAGGCTCTGGGGGCAGGGAGAGGGGAAAAAGAGGTGTAATATGGGGGCTTTTTTGGGACTTGGGAATTGTCCTGAATGACATTGCAATGACAGGTATAGGGCCTTATATATCTTCCCATAACCTACAGAATTGTGTGGGAAAGATTGTAAACTACAATGTGAACTATGGTCCATGATCAGTGGCAAAGCCCCAGGATGCATTTAACAATTGCAATGAATGTACCACACTAATGAAGGATGTTGTTTATGTGTGAGTTTGTGGGAGGTGTGGGGAGCAGGGCATATGGGAATCCCTATATTTTTTGTGTAACATTTATGTAATCTAAGTATCTTTAAAATATATATATATATTTTTTTAAAAAGGATATATTGTTTAATTTCAACACATTTGTGTACTTTCCATTTCTCCCTATGTTACTGATTTCTAGCTTCATTCCATTGTGGTAGGAGAAGATACCTTGTATGATTTCAATATTTTTTAATTTATTGAGACTTGTTTTGTGACCTAACATATGGTCTATCCTCGAGAATCATCATGTGCATTGAAAAGAATGTGTATTCTGTTGTTGTTGTTGGGTGAACTGTTCTATATGTCTGTTAGGTCTAGTTGGTTTCCTGTATTGTTCAAGTCTTCTATTTCCTTATTGATCTTCTGTCTAGATGGTCTATCCATTATTGAAAGTGGTTTATTGGAATCCCTACTATTAATGTACAACTATCTATTGCTTCCTTTAAATCTGTCAGTATTTACTTCATGTAGTTTGGAGCTCTGCTGTTAGGTGCACTTATATATTTATAATTGTTACAACTTCTTATTGAATGGACCCCTTTATCAGTATGTAATAACTGTCTTTGTCCCTCATAACTTTTTTTTTTTTTTTTTTAAGGTACCAGGAGCTGGGGATTGAATTCGGGAACTTGTATGTGTGAAGCTGGTGCTCAACCATTGAGCTGTACTGGCTCCCATGAGTTGGTTTTTTGTTTTGTTTTTGCTTGTTGTTTCTTTTTTTCCCCAGAAGGCACAAGGAACTGAACCTGGGACCTCCCATGTGGGAGGCAGGCACTTGAGCCTCATCCACTCCCCCTCATAACTATTTTTGACTTAAAATCTATTTTATCTGTTATTACTATAACTACCTATGGCAGTTTGATGTTATTGATGAATAACAAGAAGAAACACTGATTATATTTGTAAACTGGTCTGTTCCTCTGGGCTAGTGATACCCTTAGATTGTGTTGAATTCAGACGTTTCACTTTTTTTTTTTTAAAGATTTATTTACTTATTTTTATTTATTACATATCCCCCCCTTTCTGCTTGTTCTTGCTGTGTTCATTCTTGCGCTCTTCTGTATCTACTTGTCCACCCCCCCACCCCACCGTGCAGAGACCCACCGAGTCAGCACACAGCGTGGCGGCCTGCCTGCTTGCGGGGGCTTGCCCTGCCCGTGGCGGCTTTGCCCTGCCCGTGGCGGCTTTGCCCTGCCTGCGGCGGCTTGCCTTCTCAAGATGGTCTGCCCACTCGAGGAGGCCCCGGGAACTGAACCCAGGGCCTCCTATGTGGTAAACCGGTGCCCTACCAACTGGGCTATGGCTGACCCCCAGACGTTTCACTTTTACTTGATTAAATAATGATTAAGGCTTTGATTGGGCCATATCAGTAGGACATTGAGTCTCCACCCCATTGGTAGGTGGGGACTCACAGAGAAACCACACCACAGAGAAGGGAGGTTCGAGTTTTGAGCTAGAGCCCCGAGAAGGAAACACGCAGAAGAACACAGAGAAGCAGATATGTGAGGAAACAGAGAAGGCTCCATTAGACACGGCAGAGACCCCACGAAGAGAGACGAGCCATTCGCCTGATAGTTTGCAGCTGCAGAGACCAGAGCCCTGAGCATCTGAGTCCAGAGAGTAACAAGCCCCAGGAGAGGGACGACACTTATCCCAGCGTACAGCAGATATTAGAAGAAGCTGGGACCACAAGCTTTCAGAGGAAGAGGGAGGCTGAACCCTTGCAGATGTACCTGTATTGTACCTGTCTTAGTTTGCCACAGGCTGCCAATGCAATATACCAGAAATGGGTTGGCTTTTATAATAGGAATTTATTTGAGTAGAAGCTTTCAGTTCCAAGGCTGTAAAAATGTCCAGATTGAGGCATCATCAGAGATGCTTTCTTCCCAAATTGCAGATGTAGGCCACCAGGCACATGGCAGTGTCATCTAAAGATGTTTTCTCTTGGAGCTTACCTGTGGGCGATCAAGAACATGGCAGGGCATAATGACAGTCCACTCATCTCTCCCCATTCCTCCAGGCCTTTGGCTAGTTCTGCTTTGGGCGGCTCCATCTGTGGCTTCTCTCTGTCACTGCAGCTTTTCTCTGTCTTTCTGCCATTGCAGGCCATCCTGGAATCCTCTCTCACATGGCAGAGTAAAATGGCAGCTGTGTTTTTCTCCCCTCTGCTCCTTTTATATAGAGCTTCAGTAAAAGGATTAAGACCCACCAGGGGTCCTACAATCGAATCAAACATTCCCATCTCCAAAGGGCTTATAGGCACAGTAATCGGTTCACTTTAAGAACAATATTTTCTGGGGTCCACAAAAGACTCAAACCAGCACAGTACCATTTTAAGTCCCTTATTTCTATCTGGATGTACTTTTCACATATTTTCCTTGTGGTTACCATGGGGTTAAAATTTAACATCCTAAATCTTTAACAATCATATTTTCTTTGATACCAACTTGACTTCAATAGCATACACATACACTCTTCCTATACCCCTCCATCCCCACAACTTTTTTGTTACAAATTATATCTTTGTACACCATATATCTAAAGCTATAGATTTATCATTACCTTTTATGCATTTTCATTTTAGTACCTGTAGCAAGTAAGAAGTAGAGTGACATACCAAAAAATACAATACAATAGTACTGGCATTATATTTACCCAAATGGTTACCTTTACCAGAGGTATTTCTTTATGCTTCCTTGAACCACTATCCAGTGTCCTTTCATTTCACTCTGAAGAACTCCCTTTAGCATTGCTTTTAGGAAAGGTCTAGTGGTGATGAACTCCTTCAGCTTTTGTTTGCCTGGGAATGTCAATTTCTCCCTCACTTTTTTTTTTTTTTTTAAGATTTATTTATTTTATTACATATCTCCCCTTCCCCCCGCTGCGGCGACGCGCCGAGAGTGGTCACTGCGCAGGCGCGGCTTTCCCCGCTTGTGGGCGGTCTCTGCGTCCGTTCACGGCCGGCGCTTGATTCAGTTCGCGGGTGGCTGGCTGCGCTCCATCCGCGACCTGCCCTGCCCGTGGCGGCTCTTGCCCTGTCCGTGGCAGCTTCTTGCCCTGCCCACGGTGGCTCCGGCCCGCCCATGGCGGCTTGCCATTCTCAAGGCGGTCTGCCCGCTAGGAGAGGTCCCCGGGAATCGAACCCAGGGCCTCCCATGTGGTATGCCGGCGCCCTATCCACTGGGCTATCGAGCCGGCCCTCTCCCTCACTTTTTAAAGAAAGTCTCACCAGATATAAAATTTGGGGGTGGCAATTGTTTTCTTACAGTACTTTAAGTATTTCGACACACTGCCAGCTTGCTCCATAGTTTCTGATGAGAAACCAGCACTAATTCTAATTGGAACTCCCTTGTACATAACACAATGCTTTTCTCTTGTAGCTTTCAGAACTCTCTCCTTGTCCTTTGCATTTAACAGTTTGATCAGTATGTGATGGGGGGGTGTAGCAGTTTGGCATTATTTGTGAATTCCAAAAATAGATATTGGATTATGTTTGTAAATTGGTCTGTCCCTCTGGGCGTGATTAAATTATGATTAGCACTTTGGGCCACATCAGTAGGACGTTGAGTCCCTGCCCCTTGGTGGGTGGGGACTAACAGATAAAGGACATGATAAAGGACAGAGTTGGAGTTCTGATGCTGAGTTTTGAGCTGGAGCCTGGGAAATGAACACACAGGAGAAGAACACAGAGGAATAGAGACAGCTTTTAGACATAGCAGAAGCCCTGGGCACGGAGACAGAGCCATTCACCTGATAGTCTACAGCTGACCTTGTGGAGAAAACAGAGGCACTGAGCCCAGAGAGAGGGAAGCCTCAGGAAGAGAGGAACCCAGGAAGCCTGAACCCTCACAGATATCAGCAGCTGTCTTGCTCCAACACATGGCAATAGACTTTGGTGAGGGAAGTAACTTATGCTTTATGGCCTGGTAACTGTGGGCTTCTACACCAAATAAATACCCTTTATAAAAGCCAACAGATTTCTGGCATTTTGTATCAGCATCCCTTTGGCTGACTAATACAGGGGGTATAAACTTCGAGTTTATCCTGTGTGGTGTTCTCTGGGTTTCATGGATGTGCATATTCATGTCTTTTGCTACATTTGGGAAATTTTCTGTCATTATTTCTTTGAATATTCCTTCTATTCCTTTCTCTCTCTCTTCTCCTTCCGGGACTCCCATAATGTATATATTGATATACTTGATGTTGTCCCAGAGGTCTCTTAGGCTATTGTTTTACTTTTTATAATTATTTTTTCTTTCTGCTCCTCAGCTTGACTCGTTGCAATTGTCTTGTCTTTGAGTTCACTGCTTCTTTCTTCTGCCAGCTCCAATCTGCTATTCAAACCCTGCTGAGAATTTTTTATTTCAGATATTGTGTTCTTCAACTTCAGTAGTTCTGTTTGGTTCCTTTTTAAAATTTACATCTTTATTGGGATTCTCATAATGTTTATTCATTTTTTCTGATATTCTTTAGTTCTTTCTCTGTATTTTCCTTTATCTCTTTGATTATCTTGAAGATCATTTTTTAAAGTCTTTGTTTGGTATGTCCACACTCTTGTCTTCTTCATTGATGTTTTCTGAATTTTATCTTCTTCCCTGTTTTTTTTTTTTGTTTGTCTTGTAATCTTTTGTTGCACACTGTACATCTTAGTATTTTAAAATATTAAGTCTGGGATTTATTCCCTGAATTGTCTGTTTCTTGATTTTGTAACCAGTTGGTGATATGACAAAGATTTTCTTGAGTATCAGGAGCTAACAATACCAAGCAAACTTAAGCAAAAAATGCCTTTTATCATCTTTGCAAATTGGCTTTGCATTGGCTGGTGCTCTCGGTTGGAGTTCATCCCTCCTATCAGGAGATTCAGCACAAGGTGAATGCAAAGTACAGCATCCTCCCCATCGTCCTTTTCTGGGCCTGTGCCTTGTCATGGGCTTGTGCTTGCTAGTGGCCTTGGGAGGTCCCCTGTTTACAGGAGTTTGCATGCCCTTGGTACTTCCCAGGAAACAGACCTTCTCCCTCTCCCAGGCGCTCCACTGCAGGTCTTAAAGAGGCTCCACCTAAATTGTTTCTTATACTTCTTTCATTTTTTCCTGAAGAGCAAATTCTGGGAGGGAGGGTACTTCTGAGAGAAGTTTCCAAAATCACTCTTTCTCAGCCAGAACAAAGCCAGGGACCCACAAAAGGGGTGGATTCTGTTTCCAAACTCCCCGGGGAGGGGCTGGAGGAGCAGTCAGGAAGGACACCGGAACCTTCTTCCATGGCTCCCCAAAGCTGTGCTTTCTTGACCTGCCCAGCCACTGCATCCCTTCAACTGTCCTCCTCAACTCTGGGGAAACACACTGTCTTTAAGTCTCCTCACCACCTTTGTTAGGGTGGGTTGGGGAACAATGGCCACCTTCAGAACTGGGCACCCAGCGATCCAAAGTATCTTATCAAAAGCAGTAATCAACTATCAGCTTGCGACACCCCCCTCCTTCCATCAGATCTTGGGGAAGTGGATTTTTCTGGTCATTTATGGAACCTGCAAGCTATGCCAGGGGCCAAGCCCCACTGCTACCTTCCATGAGAGTGGACGATGGGTGCCAGTAACCTTCATGTGGAGAGAGCAGTTTACTTTTATTTACCTTGATTTGCCAGCATCTCCCTCCTCTTCTTCCCTGGATGCTGTATTGTATTCTACTGGATTCTATGGTTTCAAAATAGTTGATTCAGACAGTCCCTGCCTGGTAGTGGGACTGATTCATGGAGCTTCTTACTCAGCCATCTTCCCACAATTCCCTGCTTAACTTTTAGCTACCAGTACTTAATATTTAGAGTTAAGTTTTATAAGGCTTTTAACTTATAAATTAACTTTTGGTTATCAATATTGCCAATGTAAAAGTAAACCATATGCTTGAATGCAAAACAGTTAATTAATTCTAATAGTTTTGCACAATTAATCTTGGCTTCAGCACAGTCCAAAACTTGCCTAAGCCCTGCTGGTTGCTGGGGAGTCTGTGATTCTTGTGTGTGTGTCTAATTTACTAATGAACCTTGGTGTCATTAGGGCTGAACCAAGCACATCGGAACGGGTCTGGCTGCTCCTGGGCAGCTGGGGAAGGGCATCCGCGGTGTTCTGAGCAGGGTTGGAAGAACACCAGAGCTGAGATGAGTCAGAGGCTCTCAAAGTGTGTAGTGAGTCAGAATCAATCTCTGCCTCCTCCCCACCCCCACCCCACAGCTGTAGCATAATGTGAAAAAAAAAAAAAAAGTTCCCAAAAGGGAGGTATTAAGGACACACCACAAACCTTGTCCCTATTGACCCTTTGACCCCTGAGTGTTGTGGGCCTAGTGCTAAGGAGTACAGACCAGAGGCCACAATCTACGTGATAGCCAGAGGGAAAGTCAGTAAAGCTAACCCTAATGCCAGCCCTAGCATGATGGATAGCATGAAAGAGGTCAGGCTGGGCAGTACCTGCCACTGGGGTGCCAGCACCAGCAGTGCATCCCGGGAATCTGCAAGTGATCTTGGGAAAGCACGTGAGTTCTGGTGTCTCGCAGACTTGGTTTAAATTTAAATCCTTCCTGTGTCACTTAAGTGTGTGATACTTGAGCAAGTCACTTAAACACTCTGAACCCCAGCTCCCTTATCAGAAGATACTACTACCCTTCCTCACTAGGTGGTTGGGTGATGGTGGGTGGTGTGCTAAGCAGGATTTCGTGGTAGTGCTTAGCTCAACCCTGGGTCTGACGCGAAGAAGGTACTCAATAAATATTTGTTGAAAACATGTCTAAATGTTGCTGGCTCTAGGTCATCCAGCAGGGTGTGTGCTTGCCACCTGTTTTACATGTTTTCCAAGGCACAACTTCTTTAGGTCCCCAAAGCCCCCAGAGACCAGGAACTGAATCTGTCTTCTAATCTAGGAATTCTTTATGTCCTACAAGGACAGATGATGTAGAAAAGCTACAAATTCAAACATCCAAAGTATCAAAAAGCTCTGTTCAATAATCTACAGACCTGTAAAACCTTTGCAAAAATGGCTCTCCTAGTCAACACGCCACCCTTGAAGACTGACATCTTAATGAGGACGAGGGAGCCAGAGGCTTTCAAGTCTCACTAGTGCTCATTTAGGAGCACTAATTCAGCATTCTTTGGACCAAATTTTACTGAGGGCTTATCCTCATCAATGCTTTGTTTTAGGTCTATCCAACAGAAAGAATTACAGATAAAGCACAGAAACCCTATCTAAAGCGCACAATCTTAGAAAAGGAAGTGACTGCACAGATGACTGTAGTAAAAAGGCAGGCTGTGGTAAGAAAAGCATGAGGACAGATTTGTGAGACTGTCTGGTTAATTTTTGTAATCCTCACAGGGCCTATTATTCTGACATGCAAAAAATAATGATGATAATGATGATGATAATGTAATTACAACGTCCCGAGTGCTTACTATGTACCAAAAACTGTGCAAAGAGCTTCATGCATTCATGTATTACTTCACTGAATTTTTAGAACAACTCTGTTTGAGAGCTTCTCTTATTAAACCATGCTATGGACAAGGGAATTAAGGCAAAGATTTTCTCTGGAAGATGCTAATGACATGCATTTGCTTATTCATCTGAGTTTCAGTACCATCTAAAATTTGGGAAATGAAAACGGAAGAAGAATCAATCTTGTTTCTAGATGCTACTAGAAAGGAGCCTTTGAAAGGACAAGAAGAAAACTAGCATTACTTGAATATCTATTATGTGCCAAGCACCTTCATACATTATTTCATTCAGTCTTCATTTTACAGGTGAAGAAATTGAAGTTTAGGTAGGTTACATAAATTGAGTGAAAAAGGCCCGACTCCAAAGTCCATGCTCTTTGCATTTTATCAATGAATTTCTAGCTCTGCCACTTCCTATCTATCAGAGTCACTTATGTTTTCTAAACCTCAGTGCTCTCAACAGTAAAATGGGCATACAATGCTTGCCTACCTATCCTTGGATGTTTTGAGAAATCACGTGAAAGCACTGGGGTAGTCTACAAAAATGAAATGAGCTTAGGCCCTGACAGCAAATGATCTACATCCAAATCAAGGAGATATAAACATAACTATGATACAAAGTGTTAGAGGTCACAATCCCTGTTTCAACAAAATGCTGGGAGCATAAAAAAGAGAATTATTTCTGTCACGTGGGTGAATCATGAAAGACTCCATATAGTAGGTGACATTTGAACTAAACCTTTAGGACGAGGAGATTTCATAAGGTGAAAAAAGAAAAGAGAAGTAGGGGGAGGGCATTTTAAGGAGAGGAAAAGACTTGGAGGCATGAAAGAGTATATGATCTGTCCAAAATGGCCAGAGGACCAAGTTGCTCTGGGGTTAGTAGATGATGAGTCTGGAATGATTGGACCAGACTAAGAAGGACCTTGAATGCTCCATGAAGGTCTTTGGGCTTAATTCTGTAGACAATCGGGAGCCACCAAGGGTGACTACCCAAAGAATCCATAAGGACAAAGAGTCTGAACAGGGCCTTTTGCCATCCTGTTCTTGTGATGATCACAAAGTCCCATGTTCAGAACATCACAGTCTGTTGCCATGGAAATAGTAATGGGCCTCACGATGGGAATAAATTATCCTCATCATTATACCTTTCTTCCAAGGAACTCAAAGTGTTTGTTGTGTGTGTTTTCTTTTCTTCCTTTTCTTTTTTTTTTTTTAATAGAAGCACCAGATGGTGGTTAAGGAAAGAAAAAAGCCTAAAGACTGTTGAATTAAAGGAGATTTCAAAGGAATGGAAGGAAAAACACAAGTTGAATTTTGAAAGGTTTGATCAAAACAGATGGCAGAACATCTCAGCCTGAGGGAAGGGGACAAGTGTCTCAGAACCCATCTGAACCAGGAGCTTCTTCACCCTCGCTTCCTGGGTCCCTGTCTGCTGCCTTTCTGCAGGCCGATGGTTCAGGCTGGTTAATGAGGAAGGAAAGACGTGTGTGTGTGTGTGTGAGAGAGAGAGAGAGATAATATATATGCCAGACACAAGAATTAATATCATTGAAATGTCTTTTTAATTATGTTACTATACATACCTATTTGTTATGCATGTAATATTTATTTTCAGACAGTGGTTCTTTTTTTTAAAACACTGACACAAATTTGTACTATCTTCACAAAATTGTATCAGCTGTTTTCATTCTGGAGGTAGAAGGAAACTATTATTTTGTGTCTAATTTGTGCATGCATTCCTGCACCACCCTATTTTGAGTCGATCCTCAGAATAATTCTATGAGCTAGTCATCATTACTCCTTGTTATAGAGGAAGCTGAGGCCCACAGAGATGGAAAATATTGTCCAAGTTATTGCTAAGTGGCAGAGCCCTGACTGAATTTTGGTGTTCTCAGGCTCTTTCTAAAACTTCAAGAGAGTTCTGGCCCTGCCACTCCAAACTGTAGAGAACCTGGGCTAGTTACTCATCCTCTCTGGGCCTCAGTTTCCTCTGAGCAATAAGGAAACAAAGGTCAGCCCCAGCATTCTTCATTTAGAGGCCTGGGTACGGAGTAGAACATGAATCTGAAGAATGCTACACACTAAATACAGTTCTGACATTCCGTGCTTGCCATTTGAGGCTTCTGAGCCCCCTGTCTCGCCAGGCTGCCTGGGTTATTTGAGAGGATCACCGTGTTCAGAGGAATGAAATATTTTCTAAAAAAAAAAAAAAAAGAATTAAATATACAAAAGACAGAGAAGTTAGGGCATTGGGGTATGGCTGTGTTTTATATTTATACAAGTATTTAGTGAGTATCTACTGAGTGCCGGGCACTGTGTTAGTTGATGGGGTACCAAAATGAACAAAATGGCCTAGAAAGAGAGGACCCGTGCAAGGATTTCTACCCAGAAGTTGCATTTGAAACAAGGGTGCAGCCATTATCCTGCTTGAAAGATGACCTCCTAAATTTATATCCCAGACCTTCTTCAAGGAGGGAAGGAAAATTATGTTACTCTTAACCTGCTCTAACAAATATGTCTTAGCCATCATTTCCCACATCCTAGTCTCTTCATCTGCAGAGCATCCTTACCCACTGTGGTGGTTTGGAACTGTATGTACCTCAGAAAATCATGTTCTTAAAGATAATTCATTCCTTTGGTGTGACCCTATTGTAAGTAGGACCTTCTGGTGAGGTTACTTCAGTTAAGGTGTGGCCCAGTAATCCTCTGACTGGATTACTTTATAAAAGAATGAAATTCAGACCAAGAGAGAGAAAACCATGGGAGAAAGAAGCTGAAATTAATGGAACCCGAAGAGAAGGGAGAAACCAGCAGATACCGCCATATGCTTTTCCATCTGACAGAGGACCCAAGAATTGCCAGCAAACAGTCATCAGGAAGAAAGCATCACCTTTATTTGGACATTCTCATGGCCTCTCTAGGTTCCACAAGTCCACAGGCAGAGGGGAAGTGTGCACCAGGATGGGCCATACCTCTAACGGATTTTGATGAGACTTTGCACTTAGTATTGTTATAGAAATGACTTAAGGTTTGGGGATATTGTGATGGAATGAATGCATTTTGCACATAGAAAGCACATGTCTTTTGGGGTCTAGAGGGTTCAGTGTGGTGATTTGGAATTGTATGTACCCCAGAAAATCATGCTCTTAAATCTAATCCATTCCTGTGGGTGTAAACCCATTGTAAGTAGGACCTTTTAACCAGGCTAGTTCAGTTAAGGTGACTCACTTCATTCAGGATGGGTCTTAATTCTCTTCATGGAGTCCTTTATAAATGGAATGGATGCAGAGAGGGAGAAACATAAAACCATGGAAGCAGAAGTTGAAAGTAATGAAATCTGAAAGAAAAGGGAGAGGCCAGCAGATGCTGCCATGTGCCTTGCCATATGGCAGAGGAGTCAAGGATTGCTGGCAGCCGGTGTTCATGGAGAAAGCATTGCCTTGATGATGCCTTGATTTTGGACATTTTTCTCAGCTTCAAAACTGTAACCAATAAATTCCCATTATTAAGCCAAACCATTCCATGGTATCTGCTTTCATCGGCCTAGGAAACAAAAACACCCACCTACAATGCTTCTCAACTTCCTGAATATTTCTGGGGTTTAGATTTGAATCCCAAATTGGATGGAGCAGGGCAAGAGGCTTGAGTTTGAGTTCTTCATCATTCTGCCATTTAAGGATGGCACTACTTCATGAAAATGCATTACTGACTGGTGACCCACCTGTCTGGTTGCAAATGGTGGTTTCATGGTGAGTGGAGAGCAAGGCAGCTGACCAGGTCCTTGTCTTCAGGGAAGATGATCTTGAAACCGTCAAATCTGCCACAGCACAAAAGAGGAAAGTGTTTTCCATGAAAAGCTGTACTTGTACGTTTGGAAATTTCTAACACACCCTCTCTTAAAGTAATTTGTTTTCTTTGATCACCTAATCTAATCTACCATCCACGGTTCTGTGCACAACTCAATATTATTAAAGCTTAAGCAAATTTGGAAGTGGTTCTTACCCAAGGTCTTTAGGCCTGGGGCTGGTGGGAAATTTCTGAAGATGAGGGCTGAGGTTGAACCAGAAAAGCACATTCCAAGCAGGTAATAGATGCCAGGAGGTCTTCGGAAAGACCATAACCAAAGAGGGCTTGGAAAACCAGGAAAGGCAACAATGAGAGGCCAGAGAAACAGGAAAGGGTCAGGTGGAATGTGGTGACAAAGGCCACGCAGGGCTTTTGTGCATTTTCATGACCATGCCAGGTTCATTTTGAGGTAAGGATGAAAAGACGTAATGAGGATTGACCATGGCCGTTTGGATTTTAGTCTAGTAGTCATTGGATTGCATGTTGGGAGTAGGGAGAAGGAGGAATCAAGGACATCAACATGCACAACTGGTGGTGCCATGTATAGAGACTTTTAGACAAGGACCAGGATTAAGAGAATCCAAAGATTCTATTTTGCCTGCGTTAAATGTGAGCTGTGTTTGGATGTAGGGGTTTGAAACTCAGAGGAAAGGTTTAGGTTGGAGATATGAATTTGGAAGTTGTCATATAGGAATAGATGCAGTCACCTAAGGAGAGAGGGTAGTACTTATTATTATCTGCATTTTAAACAAGGAGAAAATTGAAGCCAAGGGAGGTTACGTAACTTGCCAAATATACCCATTCTGCCAACGTTGAGTGTTGGAACCAAGATTCAAACCAAGGCCTATAGTAAGTACAATGTGTAGCTACTGTTATTTTGTTGTTGTTTTATGTGATTATTGTGCTATTATTTCTTGCTGAGGTTAAGGGCTTGGCTCCATTAAATTTGTGTTTCAGTCAGCTTAGCACCCCAAATAACCCCATAAAAATCCTCTGTGATTATACTCTAGAGCCCTTGGAAACCCCCCGGCTCTGCCTAGCACCTGTCATTCTAAATTGCTTGCCCTGTCCTGGGATCTCCAGTTCCATTTCCGTTGCCCAGCACCTGGTTATTTCAGCCTCTTTGCCCAGATCCTTTGGCCCAACACTTCAGTGGGACTCTCTATTTGGTCTGCTCCCAGCTTTGCTCATGGATGTTATCTTTCCCTTGGTTCCATCAGTTACAGCCCATGGGACAATCTTGCCTCATCTCTGAGACTAATCCTGGCTCCCAGATCCCTAAAGCAAGTATGGTGCTTTGAGTATTTGCTTGTCCAGGAGGAAAGTTCAGGCCTTAGCCTGTCTCTGTTCTTTAACATATACTTACTTCATTGAAAGTATCCTTGACATATTCGTCGTACTCCTATCTTATTTTTCCCGTTTGGCCAAATCTAGTGAGATATGATCTTCAATCCATCATCGTGGATCTTCTGAGCCTTCCTTCTTGTTTTACTCTTTTGTCTCTCCCTTATAGGCTTTTAAATTTATTTTATTTTGGTTATATATATTGATATATTTGCCATAGCAAATTATATCATATGTGTAGCATATAGCTTCTCTCTCTTTTACAATTTTTATTGTGGTAATATATACAACACAGTATTTTCCATTTTAATCATTTTCATATGTACAGTGTATTGACATTAATTACATTTACAATCCATTACCAACATGTTTTAATCACCTAAAACAGAAAATCCATACTCATTAAGCAATAACTCCCCATTCTCTCTTCCCTCTAGCCCCTGGTAACCTCTAATTTATTTTCTGTCTCTAGGAATTTGCCTCTTCTAGAATTTCATATAAGTGGAATCATGCAATTTTTGTTCTTTTGTGTCTGGATTATTTCACTTAGCATAATGTTTTCAAGGTTCATTCATGCCACAACATGTATCAGAATTTCATTGCTTTTTATGGAAAAATAATATTCCATTGTCTGTATATACCACATTTTATTTATCCATGCATGTTGAAGAGCACTTGGATTGTTTCTACCTTTTGACTATTGTGACTAATTCTGCTAAAAAATCTGTTTGAGTGCCATTTTCAGTTCTTTTGGGTATATACCTGGGAATGGAATTGCTGGATCATATGGTAATTCTATGATTACGATTTTGAGAAACCACCAAACTGTTTTCCACAGTGACTGCACTATTTTACATTCTCACCAACAATACATGAGGGTTCCAATATCTCTACATCCTCACCAACTTATAATTTTCCAGAAAACAAAAATAGCCATCCTAGTGGATGTACAGTCATAGCTCATTGTGATTTTGATTTGCATTTCCTTAGTGACTAATGATGTGGGGCATTTTTTCATATGCTTATTGGCTATTTGTAGCTCTTCTTTGAAGAAATGTCTATTCAAGTTCTTTGCCCATTTTTTAAAAAGAATTTATTGTGGTGACCTATAGACAACATAAAATTTTCCATTTTTACTACTTTCATGTATACGATTCAGTGGCATTAACTACATTCACAGTGTTATGCTACCATCACCACTATCCAATTACCAAAACTTTTTACCCAAACACAAACTTTGTACCCATTAAACATTAATTCCCCATTTTCCTTGCCCT